>WNGS01001312.1:60182538-60196346 GCA_020271785.1 Procambarus virginalis | reverse complement strand
TAAGGCAAGCATCCCGTGGGGGGGAGGGGAGGGGAGGGTTGTGTGTGTGGCTACCATAGGGAGCCGGTCGGCCGAGCGGACAGCACACTGGACTTGTAATCCTGTGGTCCTGGGTTCGATCCCAGGCTCCGGCGAGAACAATGGGCAGAGTTTCTTTCACCCTATGCCCCTGTTACCTAGCAGTAAAATAGGTACCTGGGTGTTAGTCAGCTGTCACGGGCTGCTTCCTGGGGGTGGAGGCCTGGTCAAGGACCGGCCGCGGGGACACTAAAGCCCCGAAATCATCTCAAGATAACCTCAAGATAACCAGTAGTGTATGCAGAGGGCTCTTCTCTCTCACATCTCATCTACCTCACACCCTTACCTACCTCACACCCTCACCTACCTCACACACTCACCTACCTCACTCGCCGACTGTGAGGCGTGTAGATTAATTAACTATGTATCATACCCCACAGACTATATTCTCAACTATCTCTCTTTAAGCATTAAGTGTATCTATTATACACTGCGAATTAATCCTGGGTCTAATACAAGTGGGTATATATGTTAATTTATCATTAAGACTTATACCCTGATGAGGTTCTGGGAGTTCTTCTACTCCCAAGCCCGGCCTGAGGCCAGGCTTGACTTGTGAGAGCTTGGTCCAAAAGGCTGTTGCTTGGAGCGGCCCGCAGGCCCACATATCAATTACAACACGGTTGGTACGGCCTTTCTTTGTAGGAACGTTTCTAATTTTCTCTTGAAAACGTCCAATTTTGTGCCAGCAATAGTTCGTAAATTTGTTTGGAGGATATTGAATAGCCCAGGGAGCCTTTGATGTTCATTTAGTGTTCTCTGATTGCGCCAATAACATATCTCTGATGTTCATTCAGTGTCATCTGATTGTACCCATTCGATATCTCTGATTTTCATTCAGTATCCTCTGATTGTACCCATTCGATATCTCTGATTTTCATTCAGTGTCCTCTGATTGTACCCATTCGATATCTCTGATTTTCATTCAGTGTCCTCTGATTGTACCCATTCGATATCTCTGATTTTCATTCAGTATCCTCTGATTGTACCCATTCCATATCTCTGATGTTCAAACAGTGTTCTCTGATTGTACCCATGGCGTATTAATATTAATTACTTTGTTTTGAAATGCAGTGATTCGTGCATTCACTTTCATTTAAAATGATGCCACGTTTGAAGAAACATGCAAGAGTGTGGAGAGTTAAACTGGATAGTAAGGCTCTAGTGATTGAGGTAAGATGAGTTTGATATTCATGGATTCACTGAGATTTGTAGGATTTCATTGATTCGGTGAGATTCGGTGAGGAAATTAATGATTCAGTGAGTTCCGTAGATAACAGATCACTGGGTGCGCAATGAGGAACTTCGAGAGAGAGAGAGAGAGAGAGAGAGAGAGAGAGAGAGAGAGAGAGAGAGAGACAGACAGACAGACTTACAGATATTATTACAGTGTATATTAATAATATCTTACAAGATATTATTATATACACTGCCTCCTAACTTTACAAATAAATCGTACAATTGATGCCATTTATAAGTATATGTTTAAGTGAACGAATATGTTTGTATTCACTTTCACCTGTGTATGTTTCCGTATATTTAAAGCAACGACTGGGAAGAAATAGCGTTGGAAAAGAGATATAATTGTACAGGTGGCGTTATACTATTCAGTGAGCTTCTAACAATTATGTGCTTCTAGGTTTTGTTGATGTAGGTTTGGGTGCATTGTTAAATTACTAACTGCTAGTTGAGAGACGTGAGAGCGCTGGCCAGCGTGCGTGCGTATTCACTTAGTTGTGATTGCAAGGGTTGAGCTCTGTTCTTTCGGCCCGTCTCTCAACTGTCAATCAACTGTTACTAACTACTAACTAACTTCCCCCCCCCCCACACACACACACACGCACATACAAGGAAGCAGCTCCGTAACAGCTGTTTAACTCTGGAAACACAAACCGAAACTGTTTTTATTTTCCGCTTGTTACAACTTGTAATAAAGTTGTTACATCTTGGTTTAACGTGTTTATGACGTATTAGAACGTTGTTACAACTTGCTATATTGGTTGTTATAACTGGTTAGGAGGTGTTAAAACTTGTTCGAACGTTGTACCAACGTCGTAGTTTCGGTGTGTGTTTGGCTGGCAGGTACCTATTTACTGATGGGTAACAGGGGCATTCAGAGTGAAAGAAACTTTGCCCATTTGTTTCTGCCTGGTCCGGGAATCGAACCGGGCCACAGAATTACGAGCCACGCGCGCTGTTCACTCAGCTACCAGACCCCTGTAAGAAGTGTTACACATTGTGTTTGTGTGTGTGTGTGTGTGTGTGTGTGTGTGTGTGTGTGTGTGTGTGTGTGTGTGTGTGTGTGTGTGTGTAATTACCTAAGTGTAATTACCTAAGTGTAGTTACAGGATGAGAGCTAAGCTCGTGGTGTCCCGTCTTCCAGCACTCTTTGTCATATAGCGCTTTGAAACTACTGACGGTCTTGGCCTCCACCACCTTCTCCCCTAACTTGTTCCAACCGTCTACCACTCTGTTTGCGAAAGTGAATTTTCTTATATTTCTTCGGCATCTGTGTTTAGCTAGTTTAAATCTATGACCTCTTGTTCTTAAAATTCCAGGTCTCAGGAAATCTTCCCTATCGATTTTATCAATTCCTGTTACTATTTTGTATGTAGTGATCATATCACCTCTTTTTCTTCTGTCTTCTAGTTTTGGCATATTTAATGCCTCTAACCTCTCCTCGTAGCTCTTGCCCTTCAGTTCTGGAGCCACTTAGTAGCATGTCTTTGCACCTTTTCCAGTTTGTTGATGTGCTTCTTAAGATATGGGCACCACACAACCGCTGTATATTCTAGCTTTGGCCTAACAAAAGTCATGAACAATTTCTTTAGTATATCGCCATCGTGTATTTAAAAGCAATTCTGAAGTTAGAAAGCGTGGCATAGGCTCCTCGCACAATATTCTTTATGTGGTCCTCAGGTGATAGTTTTCTATCTAGAACCACCCCTAGATCTCTTTCGTTGTGTGTGTGTGCGTGTGTGCGTGTGAGTGTGTGAGGTGTGTGCGTGTGCGCGTGCGTTGTGTTGCTGAGCTTCGTGTACTTTAAGCTTTAACTAAACCAGCGTATGTGAGTTTCAGTTCCGAAGTCGCTCCTCGAAGCTCGTACCCTTCAGCTCAGGTACTAGTCTGGTGGCAAACCCTTGAATCTACTCCAATTTAGTCATGTGCTTGACTAGATACGGACTCCATGCTGGGGGCTGCTTACTTAAGGAGAGGTCTGACATATGGTATATAAGGTTGTAAGGGATTCCTCACACTGATAATATCGTCTTGGGGTGGGACTGAGAGAGAGGAGAGAGAGATGAGAGAGAGAGCGAGAGAGGAGAGAGAGAGAGAGTAGAGAGATGAGAGAGAGAGAGAGAGGGAGAGAGAGAGAGAGAGAGAGAGAGAGAGAGAGAGAGAGACGAGCGAGAGAGAGAGAGAGAGACGAGAGGAGAGAAGGGTACCTGTTAAGTGCTACTTCATATTGTGATCCGTTAATTCATTTGTTATGATTAATAAATTCAACGATATTTCAATCACCATGTTAAATTTATTAACTTTGATGTTTTGTCTTAAATCTTATTGTTAGCGTTCTTTTCTTAGGTAGGGTCCTTCGTTTCCGTAGTATAAATCTAAATCGACTTGTAATAATAATGAATATTATCTCAAACCTTTGATGGAAAATCCACTGCCTTAAAAATTGTACTCTGAATTGTTTGAAAAGAAATTTGCTGTGTATAAAACTTATTCCATGTAATGGAAGTGTTGTCGATATTTTTTGTAACTCGGCCATCATGGGTTAAATCAGAATTGTATTGTTTTAAAATACATTGCAAAAAATCCTGACACATCATACTGGATAAACTTAATCAACTAAAATGTTTCAGTTTTCATCATAACTTGTCTGTAGGTGGTTAAATGTTTACTGCCTTAAGGCAGTAAACATTTTCCATAACATATAACATATAAATATATTAACATATAAACATAAACATTTTCCCTGAAAACACAAACCGTAACTGTCTCTATTTTCCGCTTGTTACAACTTGTAATAAAGTTGTTACATCTTGGCTTAACGTATTTATGACGTATTAGAACGTTGTTACAACTTGCTATATTGATTGTTATAACAGGTTAGGAGGTGTTAAAACTTGTTCGAACGTTGTACCAACGTTGTAGTTTCGGGGTGTGTTTGGCAGGTTATTCATTCACGTCTGAGAATTTTCACCTAATTGATCACGAAACATCCATAGTTTGATCTCTAAGTTTATAATAAAACTCTAATGTAGAAACTCAACTAGAACATTAGGTTACATGTTCTAACATGTAAAGTTTAACTTAGGTTTAAGTTAGAGCTCAAGGTAAAATTTTAATTCGAATAATCAAGGAGAATCAAGAGAGGTAAAGCAATGATCGGGAGAAACCGCTAACCCAACATGATAATCAAGCACTTGGAAGTTATTTGAGGACAAAGGAGAAGAAAGACGGTCAACATCTTGGACCATCGGGGATCGAACGCCGATCTGCAAGATGAGAGATGATGCAAGCCCCAATTTGATCACAAGAAACTTACTCTTCACTTGACTTTCCATTTCAACGTGAAATAGATCGCGATAGAGATAAATATAAAAAATATATATATTTAACTTTGCCAGTAGAAAAGTTAGAATGACGATTTCTTTAACATCGAGACGAAGATCACGTTGAACGTCTACCAAGATTTTATAAGATTTTTTTAAATTTCTTAAATTTCCAAATATGCTGAGAAAGGATACGAAAATGTTAAGAAATTCCAGACATGAAGTTGGGCAATATCTTGAATTTAATTGGTTGAAATTGGTTGACTGTAATGGGCTGAGTTATGTATTACATTTCAGAAAATTTGAAAGTTTGTACTTGTAATATTTGCGCTTCTATTTGTTATTTTTTATTTTGTCCTATAGAATGTCTATAGGACTTCTATATTGGTTCGGAGTCTTGAAGTGGGGTAGAATATAGTTGTGCATTGTCTGTTGATTGCTGTGTTTGACTTTGACAACTATTTCTATCCACTTCAAGACTCCGAACCATTATAGAAGCATCAAGAGGAAGTATGGGCCATAGGCCCTCTGCAGTTACTTCCATTCTTATGTTCTCATATCCAATTAATACCCATAGTTTCGTGATTTGTCTTGTGTTTGTCACAAGTTTGTTCACCTCACCCGAATGCGAGTATAAGTATGACGGATTAGCGTGTTTACAGGTTACAGTTGTGTGTGTTTAAACTAAAGTCTTTGAAATGTAATAAGTTATTACGAAACGCGTTCAGGCGTCGCGTCAGACTAGAAATAAAAATGAATTTTGGAGAATTGATTTATCAATTACTATCGACAGTGAAAAGAAACATAAGAAATATTGAAAAAAAATCGTGTTAGAATGATTAATCTTACCTTTCGATCGTATTTAACAACATTATATATATATATATAGATATTATATATATAGATATATATATATATATATATTATATATATATAATTATATATATATATATAATATTATATATTATATATATATATATATATATATATATATATATATATATATATATATATATATATATATATATATATATATATATATATATATATATATATATATATATATATATATATATATATATATAATGCAACAACGATCACAAAAACACTGATCCAAGTATGCGGAAAAACCACACGTGAAAAAATAGAGACTGCTAAACGCGTTTTCGGCTCAATTCGAAATTGAGCCGAAAAAATTGAATTGAGTCGAAAACGCATTTAGCATTCTCTATTTTTTTCACATGTGGTTTTCTGCATATATATATATATATATATATATATATATATATATATATATATATATATATATATAATCATATTTTATTGTGTTTTATAAAACATATTTTTATTGTGTTTTAGTCCATTAGAACATAAGTTTGCTGGGAAGTAATGAGTCAGAAGATGAGTTTTTTTATTATTTTTTTTTTTTGCTAATATTGTTGTTTAATTGGACGTTGTTTGTCTTTGTGATTATTACCGTCTCTGTTCCCATCCCATTTTCCTTCGCATTTTATCATACTTCTCTCGCTATCTTCCTCGCTTTCCATCTTTCATCTCTATCTTATCTTTTATTTTATCCGGAAAGGTGAGTAAATCTTGCTTTATCCAGAAGGGTGAGTAAATCTTGCTTTATCCAGAAAGGTGAGTAAATCTTGCTTTATCCAGGAGGATGAGTAAATCTTGCTTTATCCAGAAGGGTGAGTAAATCTTGCTTTATCCACGAGGGTGAGTAAATCTTGCTTTATCCACGAGGGTGAGTAAATCTTGCTTTATCCAGAAGGGTGAGTAAATCTTGCTTTATCCAGAAGGGTGAGTAAATCTTGCTTTATCCAGAAGGGTGAGTAAATCTTGCTTTATCCACGAGGGTGAGTAAATCTTGCTTTATCCACGAGGGTGAGTAAATCTTGCTTTTTCCAGAAGGGTGAGTAAATCTTGCTTTATCCAGAAGGGTGAGTAAATCTTGCTTTATCCAGAAGGGTGAGTAAATCTTGCTTTATCCAGAAGGGTGAGTAAATCTTGCTTTATCCACGAGGGTGAGTAAATCTTGCTTTATCCAGAAGGGTGAGTGAATCTTGCTTTATCCACGAGGGTGAGTAAATCTTGCTTTATCCAGAAGGGTGAGTAAATCTTGCTTTATCCAGAAGGGTGAGTAAATCTTGCTTTATCCAGAAGGGTGAGTAAATCTTGCTTTATCCAGAAGGGTGAGTAAATCTTGCTTTATCCACGAGGGTGAGTAAATCTTGCTTTATCCAGAAGGGTGAGTAAATCTTGCTTTATCCACGAGGGTGAGTAAATCTTGCTTTATCCAGAAGGGTGAGTAAATCTTGCTTTATCCAGAAGGGTGAGTAAATCTTGCTTTATCCAGAAGGGTGAGTAAATCTTGCTTTATCCAGAAGGGTGAGTAAATCTTGCTTTATCCAGAAGGGTGAGTAAATCTTGCTTTATCCAGAGGGTGAGTGACTTGTTTAACAATACTCATCTAACAGTTCCTTACGAGAAGTGAGCTCTAGCTCTATATTTCCCCTGATGCTGGTTTTGTTGCTCATGTTACGTTATAACTTACGTTATCTAGACGTTATCTTGAGATGATTTCGGGGCATAGCGTCCCCCCGCGTCCTGAAGTTCTGAATTTTTGTCTGTTGAATATGGCTTCGATGTTGGTGGGATGTTGGTGGGATCATCACGGACGTATTGAACAGTGATGGATGGTGAGATGCTACACGAGACAAGATCAAGATGGTGGTGATAGTGATGTTGATATTAGTGGCTGAGGTTTGGGCAGTGGTTGATGGTGTTGGTGATACTGAAGGTCGCAGTGATGGGATGCTACAGTGGTGGTGGTGATGGTGGTGATAGTGAAGGTGGAGGCGTTGGTTAGGTTAGGCAATGGTGGCAGCGGTGGGATGGGAACAATAAACACATAGTTGATGCGGATGTTAGCACAGGAAACTAAATTGGATTTTCAATCCCTCAATAATTAATTTCCACGTGTCCCCCCCCCCCCCTAGTGTCATGTTGCCATTCTTATTGCGGCCAGCTGTTATTGCTTGCATTTATCATGTGAGAAAACCAGTAACAAAATATGTGATTTAAAACAACATTACATTAACTTGAACTTTTCCAAATCTTCTTGTCGTCAACAGCTGTTATAACATCCCGGGTTTTTAACGCTTAAAAGTGTATGTTCATCGGTTATATATGAGAACATTCAATTTCTAAAAATGTTCCTCCCCTCTAACATTCTGCTAAAACATTTCAGAACGAAACGTTCAGTGATGAAGGACTCTCGTAATCGTTCATTGTATAGTTATGTAGTGCATGCACAATGCCATCATATTAGCGTGATGTATAAGAGAGAAAATTGGTATAGTTGTCATGAGGAGCAGGTTCGAATCCTTTTCAAGGCCCTCTTACTGATTTTCTCAATGTAGTATAAATTAAATTATAACTTGGAGAAACGCACAGCCCCGGTTAACTCACCATAGCCCAAGTAGCACGGGCTATGGTGAGCCCGAAGTCCACTACGGGCTCACCATAGCCCGTGCTACTTGGAACTGTTTGTTCCTGGCAACTGAATCTTCAACAACTTGGAGAAACGTTTAATGATAAGTTGAAATAAAAAAGTTACCATAACTTTCAGAAATAAATTGAAAAAAAAATATGTTATTAACACTAAAATACTCGTACTAGAGGCTGAATCATTTGGCAGCGATGCAGAAAACCGCCTCGTTAAACTTTTGTGTGGAAAAATAGAGGCACCTGACCTTTAGTTTTTGGTAGGAAATGGTCATTGTATTATTTTCCTGGCATTTGTAAAATTACATAAACATTTTTATCGGTGACTCTCCAAATATTTATTGATAATATCCGGTCATCTAGCAAAGAAAAATGGAGAAATAGTTTCATCTTTTGGGTCTTAAATAGACTGTAATATATTGTGACAACACCAGACTTTATCCAAAAGATTTTCATACTAAATGAGACTTTCCAATGTTTATGTGTAGGTCGCAAGTCAAGTGTTTGTGCCCCGGATGTTCCTGTTTATTCGTGTGGACCGCTACCCTGTCGTAGCTCAGTCGATTAAGGCAGTGTCTGGGATGCTCCCGCACGCAGGTTCGAATCCTCGTCACGGCCCTTGTGGATTTGTTCGTGTGGAACCGTCTGACTCTTTTTTTCCCCCGATGATTTGACTCCTGTTATACCTTCGTGACAAAGATTTAACGTTTGTTTTCACCTGTTTGACGGGCAAGAGGGGGGGGAGGAGGTTTCATTCATTTGCTGACATCTGGATGACAGGGACACCTGTTTTATTGACATCTGGATGACAGGGACACCTGTTTTATTGACATCTGGATGACAGGGACACCTGTTTTACTGACATCTGGATGATGAGAGTCATTTGTGTGTTTTTATTCATCTGGGTGAGAGACACATGTTTTTCTCAACACCTAGATGACAGAGATACTACTTTTTGTGAATATCTAGATGATAAAGACATTTGTAGGCACCTGCTGGTGCTGTGCATGAAGAAGGCACCTGCTGGTGCTGTGCATGAAGAAGGCACCTGCTGGTGCTGTGCATGAAGTAGACACCTGTTGGTGCTGTGCACGTATGCACATGTGGCAATATGCACTACATAGGACGGGAGTTCAGACTGCATCGCTCCATGGACCAAAATG
Organism: Procambarus virginalis; assembly: GCA_020271785.1. NCBI lineage: Eukaryota > Metazoa > Arthropoda > Malacostraca > Decapoda > Cambaridae > Procambarus > Procambarus virginalis. Next base: position 60,187,027 of record WNGS01001312.1, on the reverse strand, counting down.
CGTAACAAATATGACCGCTAGAACGATCTATATATCCATATCAATAGGAGATAATGTCGGTTTTTTGTCTGTCCAAGGTTAGAGAGCAGACGCTTGAGGCTAGCCTCACCCAACTTTGCAGGGGGAACCGTCAAAGGTACGGGACGGAAATAGGCTGGTCGGGGAAGGGGGGGGTTCACCATAATTCAAGAGAGGGCAGCGTGCCAGAGTCACATATTAACCCCCACGACTGATTTTGGTACTTGCTGCTAGCCCATTGTAGTAGTAGCATAACGATCTTTCCAAAGCTTCAAAGGTTATCTCTTTGAAGCCCCACCTAACCCCTTTTTCAGTACCAATGGGAAACGTGTATGTTTTTAATATTTCTCACTGCTAGACAGCCTCCCCCCAATGGACTACCAGCATGCCAATGGGATATTATTAGATTATTTTTGTAAGAGAGAGAGAGAGAGAGGGAGATAAAGTTAGTAAAAAGACAAACAGAAAGCCAAAGACAGTATAAGAAAGACAATGATTGTTGTTGTTTCAGATTTAGCTGCTCAGAACGAAGTGTCCATGTAGCACGGACTATGGTGAGCCCGTAAAGGAGAATGAGACATACAGAGACAGAGACCGACATGCAGACAGATACAGAAAAAACGATAGACAGACAAGCAGAAACAGACAAATGAAGATAGACCTACAGATAGGTGTAGATGTGATAACTTTCAAGTCCACTTGGACTAGTAGGTAGAGCGAATGTCTCGCTTCTTGCAAGATCGGCGTTCGATTCCCCGATAACTTAATTGGTTGAGTAACGTCCTCGTATCCCAGCTCCTACTCCTCATACCCCTTCCTTGTGCTGGATAGTCATACTAAGTTACCGCTTTCTCCTCATAATTACCCTACCTTTTAACATACTGAGGATGTTATATGTTATATAACGTTATATAACGTTATATAACGTTATGATTTTATATTCAGAATCAATGGTTAAAAGGAGCACATGATATCAAGATGCCACAGGTGTCATCTGTTACTAAGAGACACAGATGTGTCCCACAGATGTGTCTCAGAGCTGTGTCTTACAGATGTCAGAAAGAAGCTTGTTAGCATGTCGCAATTAGATGAACGGTCTTTAGGAACAGATTGCAGAAGCAACTTCAGTAAGCAACTTCAAAAGAAAATGCGACAAGAAACATGGCGGAAAGGAAGTAGATTGACGAGATGGAGGATAGGCGAGGCCAGGGAGCTAATACTCAACCCTGGAAGCACATCTAGGTGTGTGCATCTAGGTGAAAACACTGTTATCTGACATTTCAGGAAAGCATCGTTCAGTGTGCTTTATAGAGAACACACATCAGACCAGTTCACGAGAAAGCATCGCTTGCAGCAGACACCCATAGAACATGAAGAAAATGGAAACAGTTATAATTTCGTCCATTCTACTTCCTCCGGAGGTAAAAGACTTGAGATATGAGGAACACACTTAAGGAAGCGAGCCTCACTTCACATGAGGAGAGATATAAGTGACGGCGACCCCACTTAAGGAAGAAACTTTTTGTTCCCAGTAGCTAAATCTATAACAACAAGAACAACGACTTGTAAAGGTCACAGCCCCTCTCCTGTGCCAGGTAAGTCCACTACGGGATCACCATAGCCCGTGCTACTTGGAACCTTTTGTTCCAAGTAGCGAATCTTAAACAACAACAACAATTTAAGGAACTGAACCTCACTTTACATGAGGGGAGATAGAAGATACGTTAGGGTTACGTTTAAGCGGGAGCCGGTCGGCCGAGCGGACAGCACGCTGGATTTATGATCCTGTGGTCCTGGGTTCGATCCCAGGAGCCGGCGAGAAACAATGGGCAGAGTTTCTTTCACCCTATGCCCCTGTTACCTAGCAGTAAATACGTACCTGAGTGTTAGTCAGCTGTCACGGGCTGCTTCCTGGCGGTGGAGGCCTGGTCGAGGACCGGGCCGCAGGGACACTAGACCCCCGAAATCATCTCAAGATAACATCTCAAGATAAGCTACTGATCCATTGTCAGATTTACAGTGAACGTAACTTAGCAGTGTGAGTTAGTGTCCCTCACTGCATCAAAAGCGTGCTGGTGGACTGAATAGTGTACCTCCATCTTGTATAATTTTGTGCTCTTATCCTACACTATTTTTTCCAAGTCGGGGTGTTTTAACAAATCTTGAACATCTGTGTTCAAATTATTAGAGAAGGTTACACAATTGTTTGGAAACAATCGAACGACTCGTTTTACTGCAGATAGTTATTCATCTGTAAGGCGTTGATATGAATGTGTGTGTTTTTTTTTAGCGGAGGAAAACAATTAGTTGGTAAAAACCATATTCCTTTATTATTTGAAAACGGTTTTAAAAATAATTTTCATAATTTTATAACTTGCATCATAATTTAAAATTACAAACAAGACACAGTTTAGTTTTATTCTGCCCTGAATGGGCCTTTGTAGCTCAATAGCCTACGCTTTTGTCTCAAACTCAAGGATCTCGGGTGCGAACACATAGCTGAGTGGCTTCGTTTCCTTTCCCCTGATGCACTTTATTCTTTCAGCAGTAATTAGATACCTGGGGGGGACCTAGGTAGCTGTTGTGGGTTGCATCCTGGTAAGGGTGAGTTGAGTCGGTAATTGACCTCAGGGGAGGCCATGATAAGTCTAGCAAGCAAGCATGGTATATGATTATTAGGAGCTTTGATATGCGGACTAAGAGCTTGGATATGAAGATAAGAAGCTAGGATATGAGGACAAAGATCTGGGATATTAGGATAAGGTGCTGGGATATGTGGGGGACAAGTAAGTGTACCCAAAATATTCTAAGAAACTAAGTATAAAAGAAATAGTACAAGGTCTATTGGATTGACACGAGACAGCTCCTATTTATATCCACCAAAACTCATATATATATATATATTATATATATATATATATATATATATATATATATATATATGTGTGTGTGTGTGTGTGTGTGTGTGTGTGTGTGTGTGTGTGTGTGTGTGTGTGTGTACTTACCTATTTGTGCTTGCAGGATCGAGCATTGACTCTTGGATCCCGCCTAGGATGTGTGTGTGTGTGTGTGTGTCTAGTCTACGCTTGAAACACTCCATCGAACCCCATGGTTCCGTGAAACGTAGTACGTGCTTGGAATCCTCCATAATGCGTGATAATGAGATAGAGAAAGTTCAGAGTCCTGCTAAGAAGCTGATGTTAAATTGATGACTAACCTCAAAAGGCAAAGGGGGAGGAGATATGATACGACGTACAAAATACCAAGAGGATAGCTTATTCCACATAGTTTTAGATTAAATACGATACATTAAATAAAAATCGAGAGGTTATATTGCATTAGGATCTTGATGATTTTATTGCAGGGTCCCAGGAGCTTGATTTCACACCAATCATAGCATTAGATAAATAATAATATACCTGAAACCGCTTACAAATTTGTGAAATGATGCTAGAAAATATATTCTGAAACGTTTTCGTACGAGATATGTACATAATTGGCGATAAACGTTGTTGACGTGAATAGTTTGAGTGGATGTCACACACACACACACACACACACACACACACACACACACACACACACACACACACACACACACACACACACACACACACACCTAATGAAGCCTACATCATGCGGAATCCCTCTCAAAGCATCATCACCTGTCCTCTTAAAGATGATTATAATCACCTCAACGGAGCCCAATCAGATGATGAGTGAGCCCCAGGTGGGAAACAGAAGCTCTAACGGGCTCTATTTATCCACTAAAGCCCTATATGCTCCACTAAGGTTTTAAATTTATCCACCCGCCCAAAATCATTAGATTCCTTATCCAAACATATTTGTAACATTCGTGTTTGGGAGGAAGCGGATGCTATATGTCGTGTTTTTTCTGTGTTTGTTTTGTTTTTATATATCACCTGTTCTTTGGTGATGTTCGTTGTTATTATCTATTGTTTTTGTTCTTACATTGGATAAAATTACACGAATGTTTATTTACAAATTATATATGAGAAAACTGAACGATTGTTCGATGGCTTAAATTACGTGATGGATAATTGAAACATTTATTGGAGCAACTGGAACTACTGGTGTTAAATTATCCTGTGTTAGATATTTCGAACATTTGTAGAATAATTTTTATCACTTTAAAGGTAATTCTTAACTTTCTAAAGGTAATTCTTATCTTTCTAAAGCAAGTGATAAGTCTTCCCTTTTTAAGGGATAATTCTGATCTTTTTAGGAGCAATTCTTACTTTTTAATGGGTAATTTTTGCACGATATCCTCTCCAACCCAGCTAACTCCATCACAGTTAACTCCAGCACTATTAGTTTCATCACAGCTAGCTCCATCACACCTCTAAAGCTGGATTAAACAAAAATAAATCCATTACCCTAACCCTGAAAAGCATCCACGAACTTTATGTAAATTTTTTGTATATTTAAAACATCTTGCTGCATCTGTTTT
>WNGS01001312.1:60171434-60181538 GCA_020271785.1 Procambarus virginalis | reverse complement strand
ATTAACTATGTATCATACCCACAGACTATATTCTCACTATCTCTCTTTAAGCTTAAGTGTATCTATTATCACTGCGAATTAATCCTGGGTCTAATACAAGTGGGTATATATGTTAATTTATCATAAGACTTATACCCTGATGAGGTTCGGGAGTTCTTCTACTCCCAAGCCCGGCCTGAGGCCAGGCTTGACTTGTGAGAGCTTGGTCCAAAGGCTGTTGCTTGGAGCGGCCCGCAGGCCCACATATCAATTACAACACGGTTGGTACGGCCTTTCTTGTAGGAACGTTTCTAATTTTCTCTTGAAAACGTCCAATTTTGTGCCAGCAATAGTTCGTAAATTTGTTTGGAGGATATTGAATAGCCCAGGGAGCCTTTGATGTTCATTTAGTGTTCTCTGATTGCGCCCATAACATATCTCTGATGTTCATTCAGTGTCATCTGATTGTACCCATTCGATATCTCTGATTTTCATTCAGTATCCTCTGATTGTACCCATTCGATATCTCTGATTTTCATTCAGTGTCCTCTGATTGTACCCATTCGATATCTCTGATTTTCATTCAGTGTCCTCTGATTGTACCCATTCGATATCTCTGATTTTCATTCAGTATCCTCTGATTGTACCCATTCCATATCTCTGATGTTCAAACAGTGTTCTCTGATTGTACCCATGGCGTATTAATATTAATTACTTTGTTTTGAAATGCAGTGATTCGTGCATTCACTTTCATTTAAAATGATGCCACGTTTGAAGAATCATGCAAGAGTGTGGAGAGTTAAACTGGATAGTAAGGCTCTAGTGATTGAGGTAAGATGAGTTTGATATTCATGGATTCACTGAGATTTGTAGGATTTCATTGATTCGGTGAGATTCGGTGAGGAAATTTAATGATTCAGTGAGTTCCGTAGATAACAGATCACTGGGTGCGCAATGAGGAACTTCGAGAGAGAGAGAGAGAGAGAGAGAGAGAGAGAGAGAGAGAGAGAGAGAGACAGACAGACAGACTTACAGATATTATTACAGTGTATATTATAATATCTTACAAGATATTATTAATATACACTGCCTCCTAACTTTACAAATAAATCGTACAATTGATGCCATTTATAAGTATATTGTTTAAGTGAACGTATATGTTTGTATTCACTTTCACCTGTGTATGTTTCCGTATATTTAAAGCAACGACTGGGAAGAAATAGCGTTGGAAAAGAGATATAATTGTACAGGTGGCGTTATACTATTCAGTGAGCTTCTAACAATTATGTGCTTCTAGGTTTTGTTGATGTAGGTTTGGGTGCATTGTTAAATTACTAACTGCTAGTTGAGAGACGTGAGAGCGCTGGCCAGCGTGCGTGCGTATTCACTTAGTTGTGATTGCAAGGGTTGAGCTCTGTTCTTTCGGCCCGTCTCTCAACTGTCAATCAACTGTTACTAACTACTAACTAACTTCCCCCCCCCCCCCACACACACACGCACATACAAGGAAGCAGCTCCGTAACAGCTGTTTAACTCTGGAAACACAAACCGAAACTGTTTTTATTTTCCGCTTGTTACAACTTGTAATAAAGTGTTACATCTTGGTTTAACGTGTTTATGACGTATTAGAACGTTGTTACAACTTGCTATATTGGTTGTTACAACTGGTTAGGAGGTGTTAAAACTTGTTCGAACGTTGTACCAACGTCGTAGTTTCGGTGTGTGTTTGGCGGGCAGGTACCTATTTACTGATGGGTAACAGGGGCATTCAGAGTGAAAGAAACTTTGCCCATTTGTTTCTGCCTGGTCCGGGAATCGAACCCGGGCCACAGAATTACGAGCCCCGCGCGCTGTCCACTCAGCTACCAGACCCCTGTAAGAAGTGTTACACATTGTGTTTGTGTTTGTGTGTGTGTGTGTGTGTGTGTGTGTGTGTGTGTGTGTGTGTGTGTGTGTGTGTGTGTGTGTGTGTTGTGTGTGTGTAATTACCTAAGTGTAATTACCTAAGTGTAGTTACAGGATGAGAGCTACGCTCGTGGTGTCCCGTCTTCCCAGCACTCTTTGTCATATAACGCTTTGAAACTACTGACGGTCTTGGCCTCCACCACCTTCTCACCTAACTTGTTCCAACCGTCTACCACTCTGTTTGCGAAAGTGAATTTTCTTATATTTCTTCGGCATCTGTGTTTAGCTAGTTTAAATCTATGACCTCTTGTTCTTAAAGTTCCAGGTCTCAGGAAATCTTCCCTATCGATTTTATCAATTCCTGTTACTATTTTGTATGTAGTGATCATATCACCTCTTTTTCTTCTGTCTTCTAGTTTTGGCATATTTAATGCCTCTAACCTCTCCTCGTTGCTCTTGCCCTTCAGTTCTGGGAGCCACTTAGTAGCATGTCTTTGCACCTTTTCCATTTTGTTGATGTGCTTCTTAAGATATGGGCACCACACAACCGCTGTATATTCTAGCTTTGGCCTAACAAAAGTCATGAACAATTTCTTTAGTATATCGCCATCCATGTATTTAAAAGCAATTCTGAAGTTAGAAAGCGTGGCATAAGCTCCTCGCACAATATTCTTTATGTGGTCCTCAGGTGATAGTTTTCTATCTAGAACCACCCCTAGATCTCTTTCGTGTGTGTGTGTGTGTGCGTGTGTGCGTGTGAGTGTGTGAGTGTGTGTGCGTGTGCGCGTGCGTTGTGTTGCTGAGCTTCGTGTACTTTAAGCTTTAACTAAACCAGCGATGTGAGTTTCAGTTCCCGAAGTCGCTCCTCGAAGCTCGTACCCTTCAGCTCAGGTACTAGTCTGGTGGCAAACCTTGAATCTACTCCAATTTAGTCATGTGCTTGACTAGATACGGACTCCATGCTGGGGGCTGCTTGCTTAAGGAGAGGTCTGACATATGTGGTATATAAGGTTGTAAGGGATTCCTCACACTGATAATATCGTCTTGGTGTGGGCTTCCGAGGACAGGTGTGTGTGTGTGTGAGAGAGAGAGAGAGAGAGAGAGAGAGAGAGAGAGAGAGAGAGAGAGGGTACATCTGTTAAGTGCTACTTCATATTGTAATCCCGTTAATTCATTTGTTAAGATTAATAAATTCAACGATATTTCAATCACCATGTTAAATTTATTAACTTTGATGTTTTGTCTTAAATCTTATTTGTTAGCGTTCTTTTCTTAGGTAGGGTCCTTCGTTTCCTTAGTATAAATCTAAATCGACTTGTAATAATAATGAATATTATCTCAAACCTTTGATGGAAAATCCACTGCCTTAAAAATTGTACTCTGAATTGATTGAAAAGAAATTTGCTTTGTATAAAACTTATTCCATGTAATGGAAGTGTTGTCGATATTTTTATAACTCGGCCATCATGGGTTAAATCAGAATTGTATTGTTTTAAAATACATTGCAAAAAATCCTGACACATCATACTGGATAAATTTAATAAACTAAAATGTTTCAGTTTTCATCATAACTTGTCTGTAGGTGGTTAAATGTTTACTGCCTTAAGGCAGTAACATTTTCCATAACATATAACATATAAATATATTAACATATAAACATAAACATTTTCCCTGAAAACACAAACCGTAACTGTCTCTATTTTCCGCTTGTTACAACTTGTAATAAAGTTGTTACATCTTGGCTTAACGTGTTTATGAAGTGTTAGAACGTTGTTACAACTTGCTATATTGGTTGTTATAACTGGTTAGGTGTTAAAACTTGTTCGAACGTTGTGCCAACGTTGTGCCAACGTTGTAGTTTCGGTGTGTGTTTGGCAGGTTATTCATTCACGTCTGAGAATTTTCACCCAATTGGTCACGAAACATCCATAGTTTGATCTCTAAGTTTATAATAAACTCTAATGTAGAAACTCAACTAGAACATTAGGTTACATGTTCTAACATGTAAAATTTAACTTAGGTTTAAGTTAGAGCTCAAGGTAAAATTTTAATTCGAATAATCAAGGAGAATCAAGAGAGGTAAAGCAATGATCGGGAGAAACCGCTAACCCAACATGATAATCAAGCACTTGGAAGTTATTTGAGGACAAGGAGAGAAGAAAGACGGTCAACATCTTGGACCATCGGGGGATCGAACGCCGATCTGCAAGATGAGAGATGATGCAAGCCCCAATTTGATCACAAGAAACTTACTCTTCACTTGACTTTCCATTTCAACGTGAAATAGATCGCGATAGAGATAAATATAAAAAAATATATATATTTAACTTTGCCAGTAGGAAAAGTTAGAATGACGATTTCTTTAACATCGAGACGAAGATCACGTTGAACGTCTTCGAAGATTTTAAAAGATTTTTTTAAATTTCTTAAATTTCCAAATGTGCTGAGAAAGGATACGAAAATGTTAAGAAATTCCAGACATGAAGTTGGGCAATATCTTGAATTTAATTGGTTGAAATTGGTTGACTGTAATGGGCTGAGTTATGTATTACATTTCAGAAAATTTGAAAGTTTGTACTTGTAATATTTGCGCTTCTATTTGTTATTTTTTATTTTGTCCTATAGAATGTCTATAGGACTTCTAACGTATTGATGTGTTAGAGGACGAGTGCTGTGGTGAACCTGTTGCTCAACGAGGAGCCATAGGCAAAGTAACGAAGAAAAAATAGAGACTGCTAAACGCGTTTTCGGCTCAATTCGAAATTGAGCCGAAAAAATTGAATTGAGTCGAAAACGCATTTAGCATTCTCTTTTTTTCACATGTGGTTTTCTGCATATATATATATATATATATATATATATATATATATATATATATATATATATATATATATATAATATTTTTATTGTGTTTTATAAAACATATTTTATTGTGTTTTAGTCCATTAGAACATAAGTTTGCTGGGAAGTAATGAGTCAGAAGATGATTTTTTTTTCTTTTTTTTTTCTTTTGCTAATATTGTTGTTTAATTGGGCGTTGTTTGTCTTTGTGATTATTACCGTCTCTGTTCCCATCCCATTTTCCTTCGCATTTTATCATACTTCTCTCGCTATCTTCCTCGCTTTCCATCTTTCATCTCTATCTTATCTTTTATTTTATCCGGAAAGGTGAGTAAATCTTGCTTTATCCAGGAGGATGAGTAAATCTTGCTTTATCCAGGAGGATGAGTAAATCTTGCTTTATCCAGGAGGATGAGTAAATCTTGCTTTATCCAGGAGGATGAGTAAATCTTGCTTTATCCAGGAGGATGAGTAAATCTTGCTTTATCCACGAGGGTGAGTGACTTGTTTAACAATACTCATCTAACAGTTTCTTACGAGAAGTGAGCTCTAGCTCTATATTTCCCCTGATGCTGGTCTTGTTGCTCATGTTACGTTATAACTTACGTTATCTAGACGTTATCTTGAGATGATTTCGGGGCATAGCGTCCCCCCGCGTCCTGAAGTTCTGAAATTTTTGTCTGTTGAATATGGCTTCGATGTTGGTGGGATGTTGGTGGGATCATCACGGACGTATTGAACAGTGATGGATGGTGAGATGCTACACGAGACAAGATCAAGATGGTGGTGATAGTGATGTTGATATTAGTGGCTGAGGTTTGGGCAGTGGTTGATGGTGTTGGTGATACTGAAGGTCGCAGTGATGGGATGCTACAGTGGTGGTGGTGATGGTGGTGATAGTGAAGATGGTAGGGTTGGTTAGGTTAGGCAATGGTGGCAGCGGTGGGATGGGAACAATAAACACATAGTTGATGCGGATGTTAGCACAGGAAACTAAATTGGATTTTCAATCCCTCAATAATTAATTTCCACGTGTCCCCCCCCCCCCTAGTGTCATGTTGCCATTCTTTTTGTGGCCAGCTGTTATTGCTTGCATTTATCATGTGAGAAAACCAGTAACAAAATATGTGATTTAAAACAACATTACATTAACTTGAACTTTTCCAAATCTTCTTGTCGTCAACAGCTGTTATAACATCCCGGGTTTTTAACGCTTAAAAGTGAATGTTCATCGGTTATATATGAGAACATTCAATTTCTAAAAATGTTCCTCCCCTCTAACATTCTGCTAAAACATTTCAGAACGAAACGTTCAGTGATGAAGGACTCTCGTAATCGTTCATTGTATAGTTATGTAGTACATGCACAATGCCATCATATTAGCGTGATGTATAAGAGAGAAAATTGGTATAGTTGTCATGAGGAGCAGGTTCGAATCCTTTTCAAGGCCCTCTTACTGATTTTCTCAATGTAGTATAAATTAAATTATAACTTGGAGAAACGCACAGCCCCGGTTAACTCACCATAGCCCAAGTAGCACGGGCTATGGTGAGCCCGAAGTCCACTACGGGCTCACCATAGCCCGTGCTACTTGGAACTGTTTGTTCCTGGCAACTGAATCTTCAACAACTTGGAGAAACGTTTAATGATAAGTTGAAATAAAAAAGTTACCATAACTTTCAGAAATAAATCGAAAAAAAAATATGTTATTAACACTAAAATACTCGTACTAGAGGCTGAATCATTTGGCAGCGATGCAGAAAACCGCCTCGTTAAACTTTTGTGTGGAAAAATAGAGGCACCTGACCTTTAGTTTTTGGTAGGATATGGTCATTGTATTATTTTCCTGGCATTTGTAAAATTACATAAACATTTTTATCGGTGACTCTCCAAATATTTATTGATAATATCCGGTCATCTAGCAAAGAAAAATGGAGAAATAGTTTCATCTTTTGGGTCTTAAATAGACTGTAATATATTGTGACAACACCAGACTTTATCCAAAAGATTTTCATACTAAATGAGACTTTCCAATGTTTATGTGTGGGTCGCAAGTCAAGTGTTTGTGCCCCGGATGTTCCTGTTTATTCGTGTGGACCGATACCCTGTCGTAGCTCAGTCGATTAAGGCAGTGTCTGGGATGCTCCCGCACGCAGGTTCGAATCCTCGTCACGGCTCTTGTGGATTTGTTCGTGTGGAACCTTCTGACTCTTTTTTCCCCCGATGATTTGACTCCTGTTTACACCTTCGTGACAAAGATTTAACGTTTGTTTTCACCTGTTTGACAGGTAAGGGGGGGGAGGAGGTTTCATTCATTTGCTGACATCTGGATGACAGGGACACCTGACATCTGGATGACAGGGATACCTGTTTTATTGACATCTGGATGACAGGGACACCTGTTTTATTGACATCTGGATGATGAGAGTCATTTGTGTGTTTTTATTCATCTGGGTGAGAGACACATGTTTTTCTCAACACCTAGATGACAGAGATACTACTTTTTGTGAATATCTAGATGATAAAGACATTTGTAGGCACCTGCTGGTGCTGTGCATGAAGAAGGCACCTGCTGGTGCTGTGCATGAAAAAGGCACCTGCTGGTGCTGTGCATGAAGAAGGCACCTGCTGGTGCTGTGCATGAAGAAGGCACCTGCTGGTGCTGTGCATGAAGTAGACACCTGCTGGTACTGTGCATGAAGTAGGCACCTGCTGGTGCTGTGCATGAAGAAGGCACCTGCTGGTGCTGTGCATGAAGTAGACACCTGTTGGTGCTGTGCACGTATGCACATGTGGCAATATGCACTACATAGGACGGGAGTTCAGACTACATCGCTCCATGGACCAAAATGCGTAACAAATATGACCGCTAGAACGATCTATATATCCATATCAATAGGAGATAATGTCTGTTTTTTATCTGTCCAAGGTTAGAGAGCAGACGCTTGAGACTAGCCTCACCCAACTTTGCAGGGGGAACCGTCTAAGGTACGGGACGGAAATAGGCTGGTCGGGGAAGGGGGGGGGGTCACCATAATTCAAGAGAGGGCAGCGTGCCAGAGTCACACATTAACCCCCACGACTGATTTTGGTACTTGCTGCTAGCCCATTGTAGTAGTAGCATAACGATCTTTCTAAAGCTTCAAAGGTTATCTCTTTGAAGCCTCACCTAACCCCTTTTTCAGTACCAATGGGAAACGTGTATGTTTTTAATATTTCTCACTGCTAGGCAGCCTCCCGCCAATGGACTACCAGCATGCCAATGGGAAATTATTAGATTATTTTTGTAAGAGAGAGAGAGAGAGAGAGAGAGAGAGAGAGAGAGAGAGAGAGACAGAGGGAGATAAAGTCAGTAAAAAGACAAACAGAAAGCCAAAGACGAATAAGAAACAGAATGATTGTTATGTTTCAGATTTAGCTGCTCAGAACGAAGTGTCCATGTAGCACGGACTATGGTGAGCCGTAAAGGAGAATGAGACTTACAGAGACAGAGACCGACATGCAGACAGATACAGAAAAAAGATAGACAGACAAGCAGAAACAGACAAATGAAGATAGACCTACAGATAGGTGTAGATGTGATAACTTTCAAGTCCACTTGGACTAGTAGGTAGAGCGAATGTCTCGCTTCTTGCAAGATCGGCGTTCGATTCCCCGATAACTTAATTGTTGAGTAACGTCTCGTACCCAGCTCCTACTCCTCATACCCCTTCCTTGTGCTGGATAGTCATACTAAATTACCACTTTCTCCTCATAATTACCTACCTTTTAACATACTGAGGATGTTATATGTTATATAACGTTATATAACGTTATGTTTATATTTTATTCGGAATCAATGGTTAAAAGGAGCACATGATATCAAGATGACACAGGTGTCATCTGTTACTAAGAGACACAGATATGTCCACAGATGTGTCTCAGAGCTGTGTCTTACAGATGTCAGAAAGAAGCTTGTTAGCATGTCGCAATTAGATGGAACGGTCTTTAGGAACAGATTGCAGAAGCAACTTCAGTAAGCAACTTCAGAAGAAAATGCGACAAGAAACATGGCGGAAAGGAAGTAGATGACGAGATGGAGGATAGGCGAGGCCAGGGAGCTAATACTCAACCCTGGAAGCAATCTAGGTGTGTGCATCTAGGTGAAAACACTGTTATCTGACATTTCAGGAAAGCATCGTTCAGTGTGCTTTATAGAGAACACATATCAGACCAGTTCACGAGGAAGCATCGCTTGCAACGACACCACATAGAACATGAAGAAAATGGAAACAGTTATAATTTCGTCCATTCTACTTCCTCCGGAGGTAAAAGACTTGAGATATGAGGAACACACTTAAGGAAGCGAGCCTCACTTCACATGAGGAGAGATATAAGTGACGGCGACCCCACTTAAGAAGAAACTTTTTGTTCCCAGTAGCTAAATCTATAACAACAAGAACAACGACTTGTAAAGGTCACAGCCCCTCTCCTGTGCCAGGTAAGTCCACTACGGGATCACCATAGCCCGTGCTACTTGGAACTTTTGTTCCAAGTAGCGAATCTAAACAACAACAACAATTTAGGAACTGAACCTCACTTTACAGAGGGGAGATAGAAGATACGTTAGGGTTACGTTTAAGCGGGAGCCGGTCGGCCGAGCGGACAGCACGCTGGATTTATGATCCTGTGGTCCTGGGTTCGATCCAGAGCCGGCGAGAAACAATGGGCAGAGTTTCTTTCACCCTATGCCCTGTTACCTAGCAGTAAATACGTACCTGAGTGTTAGTCAGCTGTCACGGGCTGCTTCCTGGCGGTGGAGGCCTGGTCGAGGACCGGGCCGCAGGGACACTAGACCCCCGAAATCATCTCAAGATAACATCTCAAGATAAGCTACTGATCCATTGTCAGATTTACAGTGAACGTAACTTAGCAGTGTGAGTTAGTGTCCCTCACTGCATCAAAAGCGTGCTGGTGGACTGAATAGTGTACCTCCATCTTGTATAATTTTGTGCTCTTATCCTACACTATTCTTCCAAGTCAGTGTTTTAACAAATCTTGAACATCTGTGTTCAAATTATAGAGAAGATTACACAATTGTTTGGAAACAATCGAACGACTCGTTTTACTGCAGATAGTTATTCATCTGTAAGGCGTTGATATGAATGTGTGTTTTTTTTTTTAGCGGAGGAAAACAATTAGTTGGTAAAAACCATATTCCTTTATTATTTGAAAACTGTTTTAAAAATAATTTTCATAATTTTATAACTTGCATCATAATTTAAATTACAACAAGACACAGTTTACTTTTACTCTGCCCTAAATGGGCCTTTGTAGCTCAATAGCCTACGCTTTTGTCTCAAAACTCAAGGATCTCGGGTGCGAACACATAGCTGAGTG
>WNGS01001312.1:60149974-60170434 GCA_020271785.1 Procambarus virginalis | reverse complement strand
GCACTTGCGAACTATGGGGGGGGGGGTAGAAGGGTTGAAGGGGGGGGGGGGTTACACATTAAGCTTATCCTCGTATTCATTTACCAAATGGTCGTTAATTCATTCTCCAAAAAAAACAGGCTAACGAGGTAAGGCAATTATCAGGAGAAAGTGTCAGATGTAAAGTATTTTTCATTCATAAACCTGAAGGGATCGCCAGCTGTATGGAATAGACATTTGGCCTTTTTTGATGAGAATGCGTTGCTTGCACTTATGATATTCGAACACTTTCGAACAGTGCTTCGCTGATGTTCCCCTGTTCGAATCGCCCCTTTGCAAATGTTTCGCCCAAGTTACGACAATACAAGGTAACTTAACCTATCCTAACCTAACTTGACCTAACTTAACCTAACCTGACTTGACCTAACCTAACCTAACCTAAACCTAACTGACCTAACTTGACCTAACTTGACCTAACCTAACCTATGCCACATTACACATAAAATTCTAGCGTATAGTAATATAAATTTATATTCGACAGAAAAAAGTTGACGTTGAATACACTGTACGTTAAAACTGACGAATAAAATGTTTAGGTCGGCCGCCGCTTGAACGAGCCAAGCCTGAGGGAAGTATGCTGTCGTAGTGAAAGAGTTAATACTCCTACAGTGGTTGACAGGCCCTTATATCCAAGACAAAAAACAAGTATATCTTACTCTCGAACTTTTCGTTTTTTGAGAATGAGTCCGTTTCCTTTGCCAAATATACTCGTATATACTATACACGAGTATACCAAATATACTGTGCTATACATCTCGTACTGTGTAATGTCTTTCGTATTGAGCCACAGGTATTGTATTGTGGCTTAAATGTATTGTGAAATTTGAGTTATCAAGCGCCATGGAATTTCGGTTTTAGAAATTTATCAAAAAGGACATTTTCTTTTCCCATGAGCGGCTTGTGTTCGCTGAGATGGAGTCATGTATTAATACACCAAAGCAATACATCGTATAAATACAACACAATGCAAGGCCGTGAATTGAAATAACACACAATACAAGAACATGTATGAATACAACACACACACAATACAAGGACATGTATGAATACAACACACACACAATACAAGGACATGTATGAATACAAACACACACACAATACAAGGACATGTATGAATACAACACACACACAATACAAGGACATGTATGAATACAACACACACACAATACAAGGACATGTATGAATACAACACACACACAATACAAGGACATGTATGAATACAACACACACACAATACAAGGACATGTATGAATACAACACACACACAATACAAGGACAGTAGAATACAACACACACACACAATACAACGGCCAATAAAATGTTAGTTACAGCTTCCGTTGGTCAGCAAATAGTGAGGATCATGTTAATACAACCATGACGTCTACTGACCCTTTTTTGACTGTCATTTGATAACTGGATTAAATGTTCCTGCCACACAGCAAATTAGATTGCTAGGTCTAGTTTGTCTGTCTGTCTGTCTGTGTGTCTGTCTCCCTTTCATCCTGTCTTATGGAAAGTGATGTGTCAGTCAGTCGATGATGCCTGTTTGTTTCTCTCTTGCTGTCTACCTGCTTATCTTTCTGTCTGCCTGCTTATCTTCCTGTCTGCAAGACTGCCCGAATTACTGAGTGTCTTACCGTATGTTTGTCTGTCTGTCTGTCTATGGAGTGAGGCCTGCCTGTCTGTCTGTGAGTGCATCTGTTTACCCGTGTTCATCTCAACGTCTGTCTGTCTGTGTCATCACAAGTACCGCTGGATTTCTACTTATCTTTCTGTCGGCCTCTTCTTTTTTCCCCCTCCTCTCTTTCTGCCCTCTTTCCTCCCACTTTCTTCTGTTTCCTGCCCCATTTCTCTCCCCCATTTCGTTGTCACCATGGCCTGACTGGAGTCCGACAAACACACAGGAGCTGGACGACAAGATTAACTTGTTTGTGAGTGCGACGAGGCCGGGCCGGCGGCAGAACTGTGGATCAGCTGGCCAGTCAGCTGGCCAGTCAGCTGGCCAGTCAGCTGGACGATGTAAGCAAAATTCTGAGTTGACTTGTTTGGGTAAAGGTAGATGTGGTGATGGGAGGTTGTGGGTGAGGGTACTGGTGGCTGATTTGATTGTTCTTGTGGGGATTTTTGGATGAGGTGGGTGGTTGTAATGACGGTACGTGGCTGTGGTACGTGGTACGTGGCTGTGGTACGTGGTACGTGGCTGCGTTGACGAAATGGCGAACAAACACGCATGCAGCTATTCCGCACATTCGTTTGTACCCTTTAGCTAAATTCTTACCTTAGGAAGCTAAGATCCATCAGCACTACACTCTATTACCCCTCATGTGACCACGAGACTCTACCTATAGAGCCGATCCAGGAAACAATAGTAGAGTGAATCAACTCTCACCATCACTGGAGCCACCCTAACACCAAATAGGACCTTTCTAAACAGGATGTGGACAGGATGACTGACCGCATTAGGGTGTTGAGCCTAAAGGTCTTGTATACCAATGCTGACAGACTGACAAATCAGGCAAGCGAACTGAATGTGAAGAGTTGAAAACAGGGATCCATAATATATGACACAATAGCAATAGTGGAAACTAAGCTAACTGGAATGATAACAAATGCAGAATGCCCTAAAGGGAAAATAAACTAGGATAGTATACCCATAGGAAAGTAAAGAGTTATGGGAGAGAAAAACTGGTGCAGGCAGTAAAGATGAGTTTTCTGGCACACTACTCCAGTAAGGCAACAAGAAGAAGGGGGTAAAAATGCTCCGGCATAGCAAGCAAACCGTCCACTTACATATTACGTCGTTTTTCGCTCGTATGAGCACTCGGGCTAAAAAAAAGGACGTAGTTCAAAATGAAATCGGCTCACAGAAGGGACGTACTCTCTCGTTTTCTGTTTTGGGTCCTTTGGCATTTAATTATTAGAGGAAAATTTAATTCACGGTTTTCATGACGTTTGGAAACCTTGGGAGAACTTCCTGCCCTCCTAACTCACCAGAGGACCCTTAACTTGCTGTTTTAAAAAACCAAATTCCAAAATTAAATTGGAAAATAAATTTCCATTTTGAATTACGTCGATATTTGGCCGTAGCGCATACGTGCGAAAAGCGACTTAATTTGTAAGAGAAACAGGTTAGTCAAGATCAAGTGTTCACACGACAAGAAGCGAATAACGACAACAGTGTACGAAACGCCAACGGGAGGAAGTGACCAATGTGTTCTGTTTTTTCCTCAATATTTAATGATGATGAAAATCAGTGACACAGGAAAAAGGTGTGATCAAAGAAGTCTGGTGTACCAAAACTGAAAGAAAACTAAAATTATGGGTGGTTTCGCTTCTTGCAGGTCGGCGTTCAATCCCCGACCGTCCAAGTGGTTGGGCACCATTCCTTCCCCCTCTCCGTCCCATCCCAAATCCTTATCCTGGTCCCTTCCAAGTGCTATATAGTTGTAATTAATAATGGTATGGCGCTTTCCCCTGACAGTTCCCTTCCCCTTCAACAAATGGATTAGAGTATTGTAGGGTAAATGGTGAAGTATATTGTGAAGTTACACTATCAGAAAATACAAAGGTAAAAAAATTATTAATGCCCTAATATATATATGAACAAAGGACGAAACTCACTATTAACACAAAGTTTGAAAGGCGGAGCCAGGAGGCAAAAGCGAAGAGAAAGGGTTGGAGAGAAGAACAGAGGGATCAGAACTCTAAGAGGATTAAGAAATCGACTGAGGAATTTATACTTAAGAATGTGGCCTGGCGTGGATAAGTAATGTGAGAACGACATAGCACCCGAGGCAAAGGACCAATCCAAGTTTCAGTACAGCCACATCATGAGACTGAAATTTGTGGATGACCAGGGGTCACGAAGCAGTTACGCAAGCACTTACGAACCTGAACATATTTTCTCAGTCTTTGTCGGCTTTGTTTACAATTATTAAAAAGTTAATGAGCTCTGAAGCACCAGGAGACTGTTTATAACAATAACATCAGTTGATTGGAAAGTTTTCATGCTTGTAAACTGTTTAATAAATGTAACCAAAGCCGTCAAAGATTGAGACGTACACGTTCGTAAGTACTTGCGTAACTGCCTCGTGAATCTGGCCCCAGGTGGCTCGGCTAAGCAAACGAGAGGCAGATTTCACGGAAAGCAACAAGGCAGTGCTAAGTGATAAATGAAACACACCAAGAGCTCTTCACCCTAAAATCAGATCTTGGCAGGGGTTGACTAGTACACCCATAACATGGCTCACTGAAATTGTCGAGAGATCTTAGACAAAATGGGAACGGAACTAGAGGAGATAGATACGGCTATATCCCCAGACTCTGGGGGCATATCTTGAGGTTATCTTGAGATGATTTCGGGGCTTTAGTGTCCCCGCGGCCCGGTCCTCGACCAGGCCTCCACCCCCAGGAAGCAGCCCGTGACAGCTGACTAACACCCAGGTACCTATTTACTGCTAGGTAACAGGGGCATAGGGTGAAAAAAACTTTGCCCATTGTTTCTCGACGGCGCCCGGGATCGAACCCGGGACCACAGGATCACAGTCCAGCGTGCTGTCCGCTCGGCCGACCGGCTCCCACAGCAAATGGGACCGGATACAAGCAAATGCGTTTTAAATAAAGCAGAGGAATAGCTATGTACATCAATTGCAGCAAATTCAAACTCAACGTTGCCAGGAAGAGAGAGATCTAAGATGTAGGATAAACAGCTATTATGGTCCCTTATGTACGCAAAAAGATGGTATAGGCAAGAACCTGCCCTCTCCTCCCGGTAACTTAGATAACGAAGCCTTCAGAATCTCATGTACATCAATCCTACGTATGTGAGACCTGCCCTCGAGTATGCAGCAGCTCGAATAGTATGGAATCCCCACTTAGGAAAGAGGTATTAGATGAAAGGACAAGTGTCTCAACCATTGCTGCCCCGCCGGGGATTTATAAACCCGGAATCCCGGATTGCAAGTCGATTGCAAAATCAATAGTTTTACGGAAACTTTCCTATAGCGTAGAAGCTGAAAATAAATGGACCGGGTAAAAGAGACATTGTTGGTCAAGCTGCATTTACACGCAGCGTCAAGACAACAAATCAATAAAAAGACAATAAAATAAAAGACAATAAAAGACAAAATAATCAAGACACCAAATATGATGAGTTTTGGGAGGGAGCGAATCATTGCTTTACGAATTGATCGCTAGAATGACAGGGTCTTGGGAGCAGCAGCTTGGCTGTACAGGCCCATGTTAGGTGAGTAGATCTAGAGTACAACACACACACACACACACACACACACACACACACAAATTCAGTTGATTGACGGTTGAGAGGCGGGACCAAAGAGCCAGAGCTTAACCTCAGCAAGCACAACTAGGTGAGTACAACTAGGTGAGTACACAGTAAGTGAAAAAGAGACATGATAACTACCTACAAAATTCTCAGGGGAATTGAAAAGGGTGGACAAAGACAAACTATTTAGCACGGGTGGAACACGAACAAAGGGACACAAGTGAAAATTTAATTCCCAAATGAGCCACAGAGACATTAGAAAGAATGTTTTCAGTGCCAGAGTAGTTAACAAGTGAAATACATTAGGCAGTGATGTGGTGGAGGCTGACTCTATACACAGTTTCAAATGTAGATATGATAGAGCCCAGTAGGCTCAGGAATCTGTACACCAGTTGATTGACAATTGAAAGGCGGGACCAACGAGCCGAAGCTCAATCCCCCCCCTCCCCCCACGCAATTACAACTAGGTGAGTACATACACACAGCAATGAATTTGAAGAAATTTTCATGTTGAATGCCAATTACATCAGAGCCCACGGGGCGACTGGTGAGGAGAATGGGAAGGGGGAGAGGAAGTGGAAGAGGCAGAAAGGGATGGAAGAGGAGAGCACAGGAACCCAGAAGATGGAAGAGAGAGAGAGATGGAAACGGAAGAGAGGAGACGAAGGGAAGGGAAGGAAATCATGCACCTAAAACATTTTCTCATGCGTGAGAAAATATCCGCTGTGCAATGACAGGTTTAGGTAACTTGGAGGTAGTGAACCTATATTATATTATATATATATATATATATATATATATATATATATATATATATATATATATACAAGGACGCTTGCTGCGTCCTCGGTTCCTGTCCGGAAGCGGAGGAGCTTCAAGAGATACATAACCTTTAGGCATTTGTCTTGTATGTTTTGTAACCTTTAAATACACAATAAAGCATAAAAAAAAGGAAGGGGGTGGTAGGAGAAAAGCACACAGAAACTGTATTGGAGGGGACCTACATTCCCTCCAATGCGTTATGTGTGATTTCCTCCGAGGCTATGGGTCCCCCTTCTTCCAGCCAGAGGTGGTACTCCCTTCCATTGAAAAAAAAAAAAAAAAAAAAAAAAAATATATATATATATATATATATATATATATATATGTATATATATATATATATATATATATATATATATATATATATATATATATATATATATATTATATATATACACACACACACGTCGACTCGCTCCCCTACAAGACTCAGGGGGGCGAATAATATTGAGATCTGTGAGTGTGTCCGTCGGGTCGACTGAAGACTTTGGACACAGGCGTGAATTCAATTACCAGGGAGGAACGCAGGCTTTGATCTTGTCCAGAGTGAAAGGGGTCTTATTTGTGTGTGTGGGGGGGGGGGATGGTCTCTTTTTCCCTACGACAATCTTGTTTCTTTTTTCTCTTTTTTTCATTTCTCTTTTTCTCTCCTAATTGTCTATCTTTTACTGTTTTTCCTCTCTATGTATATTTATTTATGTCATTGTCTCTGGCTGTCTGGCTCTGTCTGTCTGTCTGTCTGGCTCTCTCTCTCTCTCTCATTCCTCCTTCCCCCCGTTCCATTCCAAATCCTTATCCTGAGCCCTTCCAAAGTGCTAGATAGTCGTAATATCTTGACGCTTTCCTCACATAGTTCCCCTTCCCTCTCTCTCTCTCCCCTTATCTCTTTTTCTTTCGTTTCGTCCAAATTTCTCTGATCCCTCTCCCTCTTCTTTCGCCATTTCCAACCTCTTTCCCCTCTTTACACCCTTCGTCCTCCTCCCTCTTCCTCCTCCTTCAATTCTTTTATGTCCTTCCCCTTCATTATCGCGAGTCTCCTTCCTTCCTCTGTTAACTCTCTTCCTCTTTCCGCCATAAAGCCAGCCGCCGTGAAAACAGAGGTCCCTTCATTCCTTGTTCCTTTTCCTGCTTTCATTCTTGGCGGAAAATGTCCCGAAAAAGGGAGGGGAAAAAATCAGGATTGAATCATGTTTTTTTTTTTCGTCAAGGCTAGGGGACCATAACACAAGGTATATTGTGAGGCTTTGTGATTGGCCGGTGTTTGGTGACGTTGTCGTGACGTCATAATGCTGAATGTTTTGTTAAGATTCTGATTGGTTGTCGCAGGTTGGTATGAGTTGTGACGTCATCACCTAGGTATCTCTGTGATTGGTCGCGGTTGATACATATGACTGGCAAGCATATCTGATTGGCTGGTCACGAACACTGACGTATCCAAGTATCGGCACGTATAATCTCTTCGTGATTGGCTGAGTAGCCAAGGTGGAAGACGTGACGCCATCAATCATAGCCTCTTCGTGATTGGTGGTAGCTGGTAACTGATCTGTGACGTCACTAAGCACAGCCTCTCCTGATTGGTGGATGCTTGCAATATAGCTGGATTCTCCTCCCTAGCAAAGGAGTGCTGTTGTAGTGCCAGTGTTGTGCCAGTGCCAGTGTTGGGGGGAGTGCCAGTGTTGGGGAGTGCCAGTGTTGGGGGGGAGTGCCAGTGTTGGGGAGGGGGAGTGCCAGTGTGGGGAGGGGGAGTGCCAGTGGGGGGGAGTGCCAGTGCCATCCTGCAACATTGGGAAGATTTATATCAGCAATTCCGAGGCTCAAGAGCTAGAGGCACTCAGCGTTAGCAACAACATTTGACCTAAAACGTAAAATATTCATAATGTTTTTTTTTTAGATGGCACGTAATGGATTGGCTTGCAGAACAGGGCATGAAATTGTAACCTGACCTGAATTGTATCTGTAATTGGAATTGTACAAAATAGGTTGGAAACGATATTCACGATGACAGGTAGAAAGGAAATAAAGCATAGAGAGAGAGAATCAATAACGGGGGAGAGATAAATGACGAAACTAAAGAGGAAGAATGAGAACATGCATAAGGATATCACAATAAAGTGGAATATCTGTGAGAAAATCTTGTAATCGGAACGGTGATCGAACTAGCGTCCTGCGCCTAGATTCACGAAAGCCCCTTACGCAAGCACTTACGAACCTGTCCATCTTTTCTCAATCTTTGGCGGCTTTGTTTCCAATTATTCAACAGTTAATGAGCTCCGAAGCACCAGGATGCTTTTTATAACAATAACAACAGTTGATTGGGAAGTTTTCATGCTTGTAAACTGTTTAATAAATGTAACCAAAGCCGGCAAAGATTGAGGAAAGATGTACACGTTCGTAAGTGCTTGCGTAAGTGCTTTCGTGAATCTGGCCCCTGGGAATTAGTGGATTCGGGCGGATTCCAGGTTAAATAGCCTTTAGCATATCATGGTGCACGGGTAAAGGCGAGCGTCTGGGGCTATCTAAATCTTCCTCAGAGATATTCTCATAGAATGAGAAAGATGTTGTGAGGGAGAGAATGAGAAAGGCAGCCACTCTACTTAGCAACTGGTCGAATAGCAACCACAGTGGGCCACAGTGGGCCACACACAGTGGGCCACACTGGACCACACTGGGCCACACTGTTTTTACGCCTATAAGATCTTCACTCCCCTCCCCCTCCTCTAAGGGCCAAGATTCAGCAAGCATTTACGTAACTGCCTACGAACCTGTACATCTTTTCTCAAGCTTTGGGGGCTCTGTTTACATTGATTAAACTCAAGCTTGTAAGCGCGTCTGTCACTACTTTCTACTCCGAGAGTATTTCCCCTCTTGGACTTGGACTATTTCCGTGTTCTAGACGAAATAGTGTTCTCTTACGGAAATTTTCCTGTGTATACTTAATACTTGCGTTCAAGGTATTACGTAGTTGTAAACAATGCTAATGTGTTATGAAGCATTTGTCGTTTAACTGCTGCTGTTAACATTTGTTCATTCATCATAAAGGCTTTAGCAAATGTAATTACTTTCGTGTTTATAATATGTGCTCACATCCACCCTCGACACAGACACTACTTGCTCCTCATCACTGGCCGTTCAGCCGATGGAAACGCAAGTTGGAACAATTAGGAAGACACGGAACCGAGTAAGGGGGGAATCTGGAGGACAAAAGACATTCACGGTCATAGTTGGAGGCAAGGTCTCCAGCTAGAGGGGTGCCGCAAGGTAGGTCCTGGGGACCACTGCTGTTCCTAATTTATGTGAACAACCTACCCGGGGAGTGTCGGTTATCTTGAGGTTATCTTGAGATGATTTCGGGGCTTTAGTGTCCCCGCGGCCCGGTCTTCGACCAGGCCTCCCCCCCTCCCCCCCCAGGAAACAGCCCGTGACAGCTGATTAACTCCCTGGTACCTATTTACTGCTAGGTAACAGGGGCATCAGGGTTGAAAGAAACTCTGCCCATTGTTTCTCGCCGGCGCCCGGGATCGAACCCGCGACCATAGGATCACGCATCCAGTGTTCTGTCCGGTCAGCCACCGGCTACCTTTGGGTGGCTTAACCTTTATCATCAATCATCAATGTCAGACACATGGAGGTTAGACTTACCATCTCGTGAAGAAAACCAAAACCCTTCAGCTTATCCAGAAACGTACCAACCCCAGCAACCCACCTAACCTCTTGAGTGCAATGCATAGAACACGTGCATATTTGAGACCTCCAGTTTTCATAATAGGTCGCATTTTGCACCGTTGGTGACCATACAACGTTAAACAACGCGACCTATTTGCACAGAGAACCAGTTTGGTAACGGGTCTGTGACGGCTGGGACAATAACCAAGCGAAGTCACAACCAAACCCGGTCACTCTATTTCCCACTCCGTAAGAAAATGCAACTGTTTTGGCTAACCAGAAGTGTTCACCAACCCCCAGCAACCTTAACCTAACCAGCACTAGACGTTGCATAGAAAACGTGAATGTTTCCGTGCGTGAAATTTTTACTTATAAGTCTCATTTGTTAGTGAATTCGTAGATTACGTAACAAATATGACGTTTTATAGGGGAGGGGAAATTCCTTAAGGGGCGTCAAATCCTTATCCCTGTGACGGGGTCAGGATAAGGATTTAGGATGAGCTGGGGGGTGATGGGGGTGGAAGGAATGGTGAAGGAATCGACTTGGACGATCGGGAATCGAACGCAGACCTGCAGGAGGCGAGACTTCACAATCCCCGTAGTGCTTCCCAGCTCAAATTGTTTGATAAATGTCAACAAAGCCACCAAGACTGAGGAAAGATGTACAGGTTTCGCAAGGGGTTGCGTCAATGCTTGAAATATCCGATCCCATCAGTTATATACAAGATATATAAAATCAGGTATATCCAATCTTGGTATAGCAGCCACCAGGGTATATATATATATATATATATATATATATATATATATATATATATATATATATATATATATATATATGCCTTGTTAGGTTTTGTTACCAATCGTCGACTTGTTCCGCTGAAAATAGTTCTCGATGACAGGTACTCACCTAGTTGTACTCACCTAATTGTGCTTGCGGGGGTTGAGCTCTGGCTCTTTGGTCCCGCCTCTCAACCGTCAATAAACAGGTGTACAGTTTCCTGAGCCTCCTGAGGTGTGGGCGTGTAGGTGTGGGCGCGTATGTGTGGGCTCATACGTGTGGGCACATATTCTTGAAGTGGCAGGAAACAGTCCAAATCACTTCAGAAACTGCAACGGCGACGACGTTGCCCCTTTCAATCCTCAAGAGACAACACAAAGGTGCCCTCAAACACCTTTCCAACGCTGAAAGACACTGGTGTGTGTGTGTGTGTGTGTGTGTGTGTGTGTGTGTGTGTGTGTGTGTGTGTGAGTTCGCGTGCAATATAGTCAATTGCCTCATGCAAGCAGGGGGGAATGAACACGCAGACATAACACCAAGGATGACCTAGAACATGACTCCCTCTGCACTAAGAACCATTGTGGTTCTGCAAGAGTCAATCCTACCGGAGCATATGTGCAATATTTTGGAAACAAAAGATTATAGCTGGTATAGTGTTGAGGATATACACAAGGGGGGGCTATACACGGAGCAGTGTGTGTGTATATAAATACTTTAGTCCAGGGCTATACTCAAGACTAAAGTATACTTGGTAATATGTCTCGATAAGGAGGCCTAAGTGGCATATCAGAGGTCGATATTGGCCTCGGAAATAGGCGTAGCATACAATATGCCTGCTGAAGAACCTCCTATGACCTTAAGTGGACCATACTTTAGAAGTCAAAGCTACTAGTCACTTCCCTTCTGCTGGTCACTGCCTCGCCTGCTGGTCACTGCCTCTCTGCTGGCCTCGCCTGCTGGTCACTGCCTCCCTCCTCAAGCTATCAGTACAAGTCATCACCGCCAGGAAATTTCGCCGCGATGGTATCACTGCTCCTCACAATACACCTTTGTTTTATCTGTCCGCTAAGAACGTCTCGCTCACCTGGTAACATTGAGTAATATATATATATATATATATATATATATATATATATATATATATATATATATATATATATATATATATATATATTCTCTCTCACACACACACATAATTTATTATAAACTGACGAAAAAAAATAAAATACGAAACAAAAGTATGGTATTTCCTGATACGAAAGTATCAGGAAATTAACACAATGATTTCAGATGTCATGAAAATCGTTAGGGGGTCACTACAGGAGCCCATATTTCTTTAAGGGGGGGGGGTTAATGTGACCAACCTAGATGGGTGCTCACCCCACAACAATCACCATGACAAAATTTAGGAGATGCTAGGCCACCTCTATGGCCAGACACAGAGAGAGACATTCTCATTTATAAATTTAGATGTATACAGTACTGAAATAGTGTTGAACAGAAACACTCGGAGTTTCATATATTTTAATTAAAATACACAAACACAGAAACAGTGAAAATGAACTTCCTAGTGTATTATTGGTAAAACAAACTTAAAAAAACACTCATTTAAATGCCATTTGGGATGCAAAATAAAGTCGTTTAAAAATATAAATATGCAAATATCTCTCCTCCCGAGGCATTTAAAACACGGTGATAATTTTTGTTTGACTCCAATGGAGTAGTCAATATATATATATATATATATATATATATATATATATATATATATATATATATATATATATATAATAAATAAATAAATAAATAAATAAATATGTTTATTCAGGAAAGGTACATACATAGAGAGATTTTACATAAGTGGATCGATTTATAGATAGAGCTAGTACATACAATGCCTAAAGCCACTATTACGCAATGCGTTTCGGCATATATATATATATATATATATATATATATATATATATATATATATATATATATATATATGTGTGTGTGTGTGTATATCACGAAATTAAACACGTGATTTAAAATGTGACAATGTCAGACCACGGAGGAAAAATGAAACAGGATTTCCTTAAGTACTTTCGTATATTAATACATCTTCAGAAGGAGTGATATACGAAAGTACTTAAGGAAATTCCTGTTTCATTTTTCCTCCGTGGTCTGACATTGTCATATATATATATGTATATATTATATATATATATATATATATATATATATATATATATATATCTATATATAATATATATATATATATATATATATATTAATATATGGGTTACCTGGAGGCAGGTCCTCCACTGAGACCTATACCTGGCGGCAGGTCCTTCACTATGACCTGTACCTGGAGGCAGGTCCTTCACTATGACCTGTACCTGGAGGCAGGTCCTTCACTATGACCTGTACCTGGAGGCAGGTCCTTCACTATGACCTGTACCTGGAGGCAGGTCCTTCACTATGACCTGTACCTGGAGGCAGGTCCTTCACTATGACCTGTACCTGGAGGCAGGTCCTTCACTATGACCTGTACCTGGAGGCAGGTCCTTCACTATGACCTGTACCTGGAGGCAGGTCCTTCACTATGACCTGTACCTGGAGGCAGGTCCTTCACTATGACCTGTACCTGGAGGCAGGTCCTTCACTATGACCTGTACCTGGAGGCTGGAGCTCCAGATGGGGTTTTCCTCCAGCGATTACAAAGTCAATTATAATCGAGGCGAGATTAATTAATATTCATCACTGGCGGCCTGTGTCAGCCTGTGTCAGCCTGTATCAGCCTGTGCCAGCCGTTTCTCTGATAATTTTTTTATAATCGTCAGGAAATCATTAATTGCATTAGATGTTCATTACGATTTGCTATTTAATCTCTCTTTTTTTTTTTTAGCCTACTGGCTCTATCATATCTACATTTAAAACTGTGTATGGAGTCAGCCTCCACCACATCACTGCCTAATGCATTCCATCTGTTACCTACTCTGACACTGAAAAAGTTCTTTCTAACGTCTCTGTGGCTCTTGTGGGTACTCAGTTTCCACCTGTGTCCCCTTGTTCGCGTACCACCAGTGTTGAATAGTTTATCCTTATCTACCCTGTCAATTCCTCTTAAGAATTTTGTAGGTAGTGATCATGTCTCCCCTTACTCTTCTGTCTTCCAAGGTCGTGAGGTGCATTTCACGCAGCCTGTCCTCGTAACTCATGCCTCTTAGTTCTGGGACTAGCCTAGTGGCACACTTCTGAACTTATTCCAGCTTCGTCTTGTGCTTGACAAGGTATGGGCTCCATGCTGGGGCCGCATACTCCAGGATTGGTCTTACATATGCGGTGTGCAAGGTTCTGAATGATTCCTTGCACAGGTTCCTGAAGGCAGTTCTGATGTTAGCCAGCCTTGCATACGCCGCAGATGTTATTCTTTTGATGTGGACTTCAGGAGACAGGTTTGGTTTGATATCAACTCCTTAGATCTTTCCCTCTGTCCGTTTCATGAAGGACTTTATCTCCCATTCGGTATCCTGTGTCTGGCCTCCTGTTTCCACTGCCTAGTTTCATTACCTTACATTAACTCGGGTTGAACTTTATCAGCCATTTGTTGGACCATTCATTCAGTCTGTCTAGGTCATCTTGTAGTCTTATACTATCTTCCTCCGTCTTAATCCTCCTCATAATTTTTGTATTATCAGCAAACAATGAGAGGAATGATTCTATACTCTCTGGTAGATCATATACATATATCAGAAACAGTATGGGTCCAAGGACTGAACCCTGCGGGACCCCACTAATGACGTCTCGCCAATCTGAGAACTCACCCCTCACAGTGACTCGCTGCCTCCTGCTACTCAGGTACTCCCTTATCCAATGGAGTACCTTCCCTTTCACTCCTGTCTGAATCTCCAGCTTTTGCACCAGTCTCTGGTGTGGTACTGTGTCAAAGGCTTTCTGGCAATCCCAAAATATGCAGTCTGCCCACCCCTCTCTTTCTTGCCTGATTCTTGTTGTCTGATCGTAGAATTCCATTAATCAATTAATGTGTGTGTGTGTATGTGTGTGTGTGTGTGTGTGTGTGTGTGTGTGTGTGTGTGTGTGTGTGTGTTGTGTGTGTGTGTGTGTGTGTGTGTTTAGATTGAGTTACAATAGCCACGTCTAAGGGAAGACAAAGTTATCCATCCATCATCAGCCAGAAAATAAAAAGTCGCCAGAAATTGTTCACGTTCCAAGTTCGTTCTTACTTCTGGATCTCTTCGCAAGAAATTCCTCTGCATATTTACTTTAATTTAGCATCACTTTTGTCACTTTTTTCTCTCTATGAGAAACCACAATGTTCTTGAAATCACTGATGTGTCATATTTGGGTTCCATTCTGACAACAGTTCGTTATAAAAAAGAAAAACAAATTGTATATATATATATATATATAATATATATATATATATATATATATATATATATATATATATATATAAATAATGAACCCTTTCAATTCCGACGACCATTATTGCTGGAGAGAAAAACCTCTATATAACAATTTAACAATTTTATAACGACTCTGGGGTGTGGAATTTTGAAGGGGATTTATGGGATGGAAGAAGGATAGGTTAGGTTAGGATAGATTGATGGGAGGGGGTATCCTGGAAAAAAATAACTCTTATTCATTGAGGAAAATAATGATTATGGGTAAGTCTGGATTTCTGTTTTTGCTTTTGTCTCGCTGTCTGTGTCCCTGTCTGTCTGTCTGTCTGTTTGTCTGTGTCTCCTCCCCCCCGTCTCTGTCCGTCTGCCTCGCATCCTCTATCTCCCTCCAGCAAGAGTTTGGTATACAATCTCCCCAAAGGCTGGGCAATGTGTCCAGCCTTGAATACTGGCTTACTGGTGGCACCGGACCTGTCTCATATATTACACACACCATACTCACATATTTGTGTCTGTAGGGGGTCGAGATTTAGCTCTTGGATCTATCTCGACCCCAGTCTTTCTAGCTTGCGGTTGTCTAATTCTATATGATTTCTGACTTATTTATTGCTATCATTTCAACATTGAAATGTATATATAGTCTTAGACTCTACGGCCTGCTCTTCTAGTTCAATCCGTTTTCCCAATTTTTACGCTAAAAGAAGTTTTCTAACATCTTTATGACTCAACTGTTTCTTAAGCTTTCGTCTTGCCTTCATGTTCTATTGGTGCTCATTGCAAACATTTCCTCTTTTACCACTCTGTCATTTCCTCTCAGTATTTTATGTGACTGTATCATGTCTCCCCCTTTCCCTCCTCTTGCGACGATATGGCTAGTTCTTTCAGTAATTCTTCCTATCTCATCCTTTGCAATTCTGGGATGAGTTTCGTCACAAACTCCTGAACCTTTCCAGCTTCCTGTGTGATTTTTCAGATGAAGCTCCGTGATGGGGCAGCCTACTCTAAGATTAGTCTCACGTACGTGGTGTATGGTGAATTTAAGTGCCGCCATATTAAGATTCTTGAATGAGTCTCAGACGTTTACTCATAAAGAGTATACTGCTGATGGTATCATATTTGTGCCTCTGGAGTCAAGCTTAGTGTTAGGTTCAATCTCAGTTATTTTTTCTCCAGTCGTTACAAGAAGGCAGTTTTCACTCGATTGTGTACTGTCCTTTTGGTCTTCCGTCACCTGTTCTCATAGTCATTACCTTACACTTGCTGGTGTTGAAATTTATTAGACATTTATCGGACCAATTCTGTAGCTTTTTGAGTCATCGTGAAGCATTGCTTTGGCGTTTAGGACCAAAGGCAAGAGGATAAGGATGGAAATTCAGGAGAAAGGATGAGGGTGAAGTATGAGTGGAATGAAAAGTGTAGTGGTCTATCCTCCTTGGCTTGGTGGTAGTGTTTTTACTGCTTGCAAGTATATATGTTATATGTTGGTGATTTGGTTGGTATAACTGCTGGGCTGGCTGGTGGAGGTAGGCTGCTATGCCCAACCACTTGGGCTGGACGGTAGAGCGACTTTCTCGCTTGTCGCAGGTCGGCGTTCAATCCCCGACCGTCCAAGTGGTTGGACACAATTCCTTCCCCTCCGTCCCATCCCAAATCCTTATCCTGACCCCCTTCCCAGTGCTATATAGTCACAATGGCTTGGTGCTGTCCCTCTGATAATTCCCCCTGGCCAGCAGGAGGTGAGCTTTATCTGGGGGAGTATGCAGAGGGTCTATTGACTCATACGAAGCAAACTCCTATATACAAGCACCCAAAATTATTCGTATATGTAGGGAGCTGCAGCACAGTAGCCTACGTTCATAAATCACAAACGAGAATCTGAGGTTCGATCTTCCTGGCCGAGACACAAATGATTGGGTATGTTTTTTTGCTCCCCCCCTGACGCCTCTGTTCACCCACCAGAAAAGAGGTACCGGAGAGTTAGCCAGCTGTTGTAGGGTGCATCTTGGGGAAGGTCAGTAGTTAGACAGCAGCTATTGTAGTTAATATATGTATTAACTACAATTAATATTAAATACAGCTCCTATTGGCCCCCACGAGGCAGCTCCTATTGGCCCACACGAGGCAGCTCCTATTGGGCCATACGAGGCAGCTCCTATTGGCCCACACGAGGCAGCTCCTATTGGCACATACGAGGCAGCTCCTATTGGCACATACGAGGCACCTCCTTTACCTCAATAGCCGGATGTTCACACCTGTTATTTTTCGAACTTCTTGAAATACCAATCAATCATCTTCCTGGCAGATTAAATCCATTAAGCAGCTCCCCTCCTAATGTTCCAGTTTGTGTGTACTCACCTATTTGTGCTTGCGGGGGTTGAGCTCTGGCTCTTTGGTCCCGCCTCTCAACCGTCAATCAACAGGTGTACAGGTTTCTGAGCCTACTGGACTCTATCATATCTACATTTGAAACTGTGTATGGAGTCAGCCTCCACCACATCACTGCCTTATGCATTCCACCTGTTAACTACTCTGACACTGAAAAAGTTCTTTCTAACGTCCCTGTGGCTCATTTGGGTACTCAGTCTCTACCTGTGTCCCCTTGTTCGCGTCCCCCAGTGTTGAATAGTTTATCTTTGTCTACCCTGTCAATACCCCTGAGGATTTTGTAGGTAGTGATCATGTCTCCCCTTACTCTTCTGTCTTCCAGTGTCGTAAGGTGCATCTCTCGCAACCTTTCCTCGTAACTCATGCGCTCGCGCGCGCCGCGCGCGTGTGTGTGTGTGTGTGTGTGTGTGTGTGTGTGTTGTGTGTTGTGCGCGCGCTCACGCGCTTTCCCGTTTTCTGTTGATCGTTTACATACAGATTTGTTGGTTTGCTTAACATACTACCGCTATATTGTAACCGAGATTCAAATAAATTAATAATGTATACACATACATTCTCTGTATATATATATATATATATATATATATAATAATATATATATATATATATATATATATAATATATATATGGGAACAAGCCTGGTCCCCAGGACTATATGCAACTGAAAACTCACACCCCAGAAGTGACTCGAGCCCATACTGCCAGGAGCAACACAATTGGTATGTACAGGGACGCCTTAATCCGCTTGACCATCACGACCGGACATAAGGAAGTGATAGCCGAAGCCATTTGAACCACTTCCCCGCCGGCACTCGGATGGTAATCTTGGCATAGTCCAGTCGTGATGGTCAGCGGATTAAGGCGTCCCTGTACATACCAGTTGCGTTGCTCCTGGCAGTATGGGTTCGAGTCACTTCTGGGGTGTGAGTTTTCAGTTGCATATAGTCCTGGGACCATTCAGGTTTGTTCGCATTTGTGTTCCTCGCGTGTGCCCCAAAGTATGAGGTGATTAGATAAAATGCTATGCCCAAGATTACCATCCGAGTGCCGGCAGGGAAGTGTTTCAAATAGCTTCGGCTATCACTTCCTTATGTCCTCTATGTATATGTTGTATATCACTTCCTTACGAATTTTCTCAATATTTCTTATGTTTCTTTTTACTGTCGAAGGTAATTGAAAAATCAATTTTCCAAAATTCATTTTTATTTCTAGTCTGACGCGACACTTGAACGCGTTTGTAATACTTATTATATTTTCAAAGACTTTAGTTTACACACACACAACTGTAACCTGAAACACTAAACAAGTTTATCTTATGCTAACACTTAACAGCTTGTCTTATATCTCGCATTTGGGTGATATGTTGCAACAGTTTTTGATGAGGTGAAGAAACTTTGACCAATACAGACAGAACACGGAACTTGGATATTTATTGGATTATAAAAGTTATCGTAATATAACATCAAACTAATGAAATATTGACCAGTAATCTTCAAGTTAATGTACTATCGACGGTTATCTGTAAAATAATGAATATTTAATCCAGTTATCTTCAAACATAATGTGTTATCGGCCAGTTATCTGTAAAAAAAAAACGACCTAGAGTCGCTGGGGGGGGGGGGGGGGGTACCATAATTCTCCGAGTTATATCTCAGGCTTAAATAGTAAAGCTTCTTTATTGTAAACACACAATTTTAACCAACACGCGTTCCAGAATTATATGCGTCATAATTTAACATGAATGCCTGGAATTTTTAATAGAATTTATAATGAATATAATTTTGTGCTACGTAAATCCCTGTTCCTTGAAAATCTGTTCTCGTTTTTCTGTGTTAAAACTTTAGTTTTTAATCGCTTTAAATTTATTGGTGTTGTGGGTTCCATACGTGACTTGTTTTCCGTTTTTTTGTGTGTGTTATTCCCATAATTACACACCTGACCTCGCCTGTTTGTATAGATATTCAGAGATACCGAGTCTATGCTTTAGGGGCTCACCATAGCCCGTGCTACATGAACGCTCGTTCTGTGTAGCTTAATCTAAACACCAATAACAAGACCATGCAACCATTTGGTCTCGTTGTCCAGTTGGCTTCGTTCTCGATTCACATGCGGGTTTCCCCGGGTTCGATTCCGGCATACCACGAGAAGAGATATTGAGACCATACAAAGAGATTGAACCCCACATCCCTGCCTTGGGAGAAGGAGTTCAGGGGTCTCAACCACGCACACACTCACACTATACAGACTGAGTTAATGCACGCAAGTTCGATCCCCTTCTACTGCCTTAAAACTCTCCTCTCCACGTTCTTGTAGTGTGAGTATACACATACTACCTCCTGAGAGCCGAACTGTTTTGGCTAGCTTTTACGTTCAAGAGTGAGAGTTTCCCATAAAATACAAAGAGTATATTCACTACAAGATTTTAAACGTTGATACAGATAACGAAGGAATCCCTCCGAGATAGCTTAACGCAGAGACTTCACCCCATGTGGGCAAAACAGGCTTGAATAACGTCGAATCAACGTAGTTTGCCAAACTACCCAATAGGCACGATATCCAAGAACTACATTGCTTCAGTGTGGAATCTACGTTACGTTGACCAGACCACACACCAGAAGGTGAAGGGACGACGACGTTTTCGGTCCGTCCTGGACCATTCTCGACGACATTCTCGACATTCTGGACCACAATCGACTTGTGGTCTGTCCTGGACCATTCTCGACATTCTGGATCACAATCGACTTGAGAATGGTCCAGGACGGACCGAACGTCGTCGTCCCTTCACCTTCTAGTGTGTGGTCTGGGCAACATTCTTCATCAGCCACGTTATTGTGACTCATCGCCTGCATCCACGTTACTCTTGGATATCCTATATAAACATTTGGATGTTTATTGGATAAAACTCTCACTTTCCCTCCCAACAGAAACTAAAGTGTGTTGTGTGTAAACATTTCTCTCGACTTAAGAACTTTTAAATCTTCCGGCGGGCAGAAGATCCCTATAACACGCATCTACAAGATGGTGGGATAGTTGGCCGGATATCATCCGTATCCGGCCAGTTATCGAGGTTGTGTGGG
>WNGS01001312.1:60129822-60148974 GCA_020271785.1 Procambarus virginalis | reverse complement strand
CTGCCCTCTTTCCTCCCACTTTCTTCTGTTTCCTGCCCCATTTCTCTCCCCCATTTCATTGTCACCATGGCCTGACTGGAGTCCGACAAACACACAGGAGCTGGACGACAAGATTAACTTGTTTGTGAGTGCGACGAGGCCGGGCCGGCGGCAGAACTGTGGATCAGCTGGCCAGTCAGCTGGCCAGTCAGCTGGGCAGTCAGCTGAACAGTCAGCTGGACAGTCAGCTGGACAGTCAGCTGGACAGTCAGCTGGACAGTCAGCTGGACAGTGTAAACAAAATTCTGAGCTGACTTGTTTGGGTGAAGGTAGATGTGGTGATGGGAGGTTGTGGGTGAGGGTACTGGTGGCTGATTTGATTGTTCTTGTGGGGATTTTTGGATGAGGTGGGTGGTTGTAATGACGGTACGTGGTACGTGGTACGTGGCTGTGACGTGGTACGTGGTACGTGGTTGCGTTGACGAAATCACGAACACGCATGCAGCTATTCCGCACATTCGTTTGAACCCTTTAGCTAAATTCTTACCTTAGGAAGCTAAGATCCATCAGCACTACACTCTATTACCCCTCATGTGACCACGAGACTCTACCTATAGAGCCGATCCAGGAAACAACAGTAGAGTGAATCAACTCTCACCATCACTGGAGCCACCCTAACACCAAATAGGACCTTTCTAAACAGGATGTGGACAGGATGACTGACCGCATTAGGGTGTTGAGCCTAAAGGTCTTGTATACCAATGCTGACAGACTGACAAATCAGGCAAGCGAACTGAATGTGAAGAGTTGAAAACAGGGATCCATAATATATGACGCAATAGCAATAGTGGAAACTAAGCTAACTGGAATGATAACAAAATGCAGAATGCCCTAAAGGGAAAATAAACTAGGATAATATACCCATAAGAAAGTAAAGAGTTATGGGAGAGAAAAACTGGTGTAGGCAGTAAAGATGAGTTTTCTGGCACACAACTCCAGTAAGGCAACAAGAAGAAGGGGGTAAAAATGCTCCGGCATGGCAAGCAAACCGTCCACTTACATATTACGTCGTTTTTCGCTCGTATGAGCACTCAGGCTAAAAAAAAGGACGTAGTTCAAAATGAAATCGGCTCACAGAAGGGACGTACTCTCCCGTTTTCTGTTTTGGGTCCTCTGGCATTTAATTATTAGAGGAAAATTTAATTATTAGAGGAAAATTTAATTCACGGTTTTCATGACGTTTGGAAACCTTAGGAGAACTTCCTGCCCTCCTAACTCACCACAGGACCCTTAACTTGCTGTTTTAAAAAATCAAATTCCAAAATTAAATTGGAAAATAAATTTCCATTTTGAATTACGTCGGTATTTGGCCGTAGCGCATACGTGCGAAAAGCGACGTAATTTGTAAGAGAAACAGGTTAGGCAAGATCAAGTGTTCACACGGCAAGAAGCGAATAACGACATGTGTAATGTGAAATATGAAACAGTGTACGAAATGCCCCCTGGGAGGATTTATCTTGAGATTATCTTGAGATGATTTCGGGGTTTTTAGTGTCCCCGCGGCCCGGTCCTCGACCAGGCCTCCACCCCCAGGAAGCAGCCCGTGACAGCTGACTAACACCCAGGTACCTATTTTACTGCTAGGTAACAGGGGCATAGGGTGAAAGAAACTCTGCCCATTGTTTCTCGCCGGCGCCTGGGATCGAACCCAGGACCACAGGATCACAAGTCCAGCGTGCTGTCCGCTCGGCCGACCGACTCCCTGACGGAAGGAAGTGACAACTGTGTTATATTTTTGCGTTTCTTCAATATTTAATGATGATGAAAATCAGTGACACAGGAAAAAGATGTGATCAAAGAAGTCTGGTGTACCAAAACTGAAAGAAAACTAAAATTATGGGTGGTTTCGCTTCTTGCAGGTCGGCGTTCAATCCCCGACCGTCCAAGTGGTTGGGTACCATTCCTTCCCCCTCTCCGTCCCATCCCAAATCCTTGTCCTGGTCCCTTCCAAGTGCTATATAGTTGTAATTAATAATGTTATGGCGCTTTCCCCTGACAGTTCCCTTCCCCTTCAACAAATGGATTAGAGTATTGTAGGGTAAATGGTGAAGTATATTGTGAAGTTACACTATCAGAAAATACAAAGGTAAAAAAAAATATTAATGCCCTAATTTATATATGAACAAAGAACGAAACTCACTATTAACACAAAGTTTGAAAGGCGGAGCCAGGAGGCAAAAGCGAAGAGAAAGGGTTGGAGAGAAGAACAGAGGGATCAGAACTCTAAGAGGATTAAGAAATCGACTGAGGAATTTATACTTAAGAATATAGCCTGGCGTGGATAAGTGATGTGAGAACGACATAGCACCCGAGGCAAAGGACCAATCCAAGTTTCCGTACAGCCACATCATGAGACTGAAATTTGTGGATGACCAGGGGTCACGAAGCAGTTACGCAAGCACTTACGAACCTGAACATATTTTCTGAGTCTTTGTCGGCTTTGTTTACAATTATTAAAAGTTAATGAGCTCTGAAGCACCAGGAGACTGTTTATAACAATAACAACAGTTGATTGGAAAGTTTTCATGCTTGTAAACTGTTTAATAAATGTAACCAAAGCCGTCAAAGATTGAGATGTACACGTTCGTAAGTACTTGCGTAACTGCCTCGTGAATCTGGCCCCAGGTGGCTCGGCTAAGCAAACGAGAGGCAGATTTCACGGAAAGCAACAAGGCAGTGCGTAGTGATAAATGAAACACACCATGAGCTCTTCACCCTAAAATCAGATCTTGGCAGGGGTTGACTAGTACACCCATAATATGGCTCACTGAAATTGTCGAGAGATCTTAGACAAAATGGGAACGGAACTAGAGTAGCTAGATAAAGGTATGCCCCATGACTCTGGCGAGATACTAGCAAATGGGTTTTAAATAAAGCAGATGAATAGCTATGTACATCAATTGCAGCAAATTCAAACTCAACGCTGCCAGGAAGAGAGAGATCTAAGATGTAGGATAAACAGCTATTATGGTCCCCTATGTACGCAAAAAGATGGTATAGGCAAGAACCTGCCCTCTCCTCCCGGTAACTTAGATAACGAAGCCTTCAGAATCTCATGTACATCAATCCTACGAATGTGAGACCTGCCCTCGAGTATGCAGCAGCTCGAATAGTATGGAAACCCCACTAGGAAAGAGGTATTAGATGAAAGGACAAGTGTCTCAACCATTGCTGCCCCGCCGGGGATTTATAAACCCGGAATCCCGGATTGCAAGTCGATTGCAAATCAATAGTTTTACAGAAACTTTCCTATAGCGTAGAAGCTGAAAATAAATGGACCGGGTAAAGAGACATTGTTGGTCAAGCTGCATTTACACGCAGCGTCAAGACAACAAATCAATAAAAAGACAATAAAATAAAAGACAATAAAAGACAAAATAATCAAGACACCAAATATGATGAGTTTTGGGAGGGAGCGAATCATTGCTTTACAAATTGATCGCTAGAATGACAGGGGCTTAGGAGCAGCAGCTTGGCTGTACAGGCCTATGTTAGGTGAGTAGATCTAGAGTACAACACACACACACACACACACACACACACACACACACACACACACACACACACACACACACACACACACACACACAAAGTCAGTTGATTGACGGTTGAGAGGCGGGACCAAAGAGCCAGAGCTCAACCTCCCGCAAGCACAACTAGGTGAGTACAACTAGGTGAGTACACAATAAGTGAAAAGGAGACATGATAACTACCTACAAAATTCTCAGGGGAATTGAAAAGGGTGGACAAAGACAAACTATTTAGCACGGGTGGAACACGAACAAAGGGACACAAGTGAAAATTTAATTCCCAAATGAGCCACAGAGACATTAGAAAGAATGTTTTCAGTGTCAGAGTAGTTAACAAGTGAAATACATTAGGCAGTGATGTGGTGGAGGCTGACTCCATACACAGTTTCAAATGTAGACATGATAGAGTTCAGTAGGCTCAGGAATCAGTACACCAGTTGATTGACAATTGAAAGGCGGGACCAAAGAGCCGAAGCTCAATCCCCCCCTCCCCCCCGCAAGTACAACTAGGTGAGTACATACACACAGCAATGAATTTGAAGAAATTTTCATGTTGAATGCCAATTACATTAGAGCCCACGAGGCGACTGGTGGGAGAATGGGAAGAGGGAGAGGAAGGGGAAGAGGCAGAAAGGGATGGAAGAGGAGAACACGGGAACCCAGAAGATGGAAGAGAAAGAGAGATGGAAATGGAAGAGAGAAGACGAAGGAAAGGAAATCATGCACTGAAACATTTTCTCATGCGAGAGAAAATATCCGCTGTGCAATGACAGGTTTAGGTAACGTGGAGGTAGTGAACATATATATATATATATATATATATATATATATATATATATATATATATATATATATATATATATATATATACATATATATATACATATATATATATATATATATATATATATATATATATATATATATATATATATATATATATATATATATATATATATATATATATATATATATATCAACATCTCTTTCCAGGCGTTTAACGATGCATAAGCAACAGGGCTCCATTAAGGAACATATACTCTCTTCCCACAACCAAACCATCACCAGAGAAATCTTAACAAATAACACAGAAATCATCGATAGGTACAGCGATAGCAGGCGGCTTGACATCTGCGAGGCACTACACATCAAGAAGTCAACACCAGCAATCAACAGTCAATTAATGCACAACTATATTCTACCCACTTCAAGACCCCGCTCCAATATAGAAGCATCAAGAAATATGGGCCAATAGGCCCTTCCGCAGTTACTTCCATTCATACCTTCAATTTACCCAGTTAATATCCAGTTAATATCCATTGTTTTCGTGTTCTGTCCTTTGTTGAAAGTTTTGTTCACCTCATTAAAAACTGTTGTAACATATCACCTCACCCAAAACGCGGGTATAAAATGAAAGATGAAAGCTGTTTAAATCACACATATATATATATATATATATATATATATATATATATATATATATATATATATATATATATATATATATATATATATATATATATATCTGGTGGTTGGCAGGCACACTAGACACGACGAAGTCAACGACATCATTAAAAGAAGCCTTGCCTCTGCCCAGTGTCCAGCGGAGAGAGAGCCCCGCAACCTTCTGAACCGTGACTCTGTTAGCTTTGCCGGCCGACCAGACGGAATCACACTGCGTCCGTGGAAGGGTGGCAGACAGTTGGCATGGGACTATACTTGCGTATCCACCCTGGCAGCCACATACATCAACCTCTCTGCCGGCACAGCAGGAGCCGCGGCGACACACAGAGAAAGAGACAAGTCAGCCAAGTACAGGCAATTAGATCATCGGTACAACTTCGTTCCAATAGGGTCTGCGACCCTAGGCCCATGGGGAGAGAGTGCAAGAAGGTTTCTTAAGGATCTTGGTTCCAAGCTCATTGACACCACAAGAGACCCTAGAGCGGCAAGTTTTCTCTTTCAGCGCCTCAGTGTCGCGATCCAGAGGGGGAATGCTCGCTGCATCCTCGGTTCCTGCCCAACGTCGGAGGAGTTCGAGGAAATCTACAGCCTCTAGGAAGCTAACTATTTTTGTGTCCTCTTAATGTTCATTTTTTGTATGCAATCAGATATGTAACTGTATAACCTTGCATAATAAAGTGTACACCATAAAAAAGGGGGTGGTAGGAGAAGCGAACACCCTCATGTATTCAGAGTTAAATGGCAAGTTTTTCCCTGAATGCTCTGTGTTCCCTTCTCTGAGGCTGTGGGTCCCTATAATTGCACCAGAGGTGGTACCCCCCTATAAATATATATATATATATATATATATATATATATATATATATATATATATATATATATATATATATATATACACACACACACGTCGACTCGCTCCCCTACAAGACTCAGGGGGGCGAATAATATTGAGATCTGTGAGTGTGTCCGTCGGGTCGACTGAAGACTTTGGACACAGGCGTGAATTCAATTACCAGGGAGGAACGCAGGCTTTGATCTTGTCCAGAGTGAAAGGGGTCTTATTTGTGTGTGTGTGGGGGGGGGGGGATGGTCTCTTTTTTCCCTACGACAATCTTGTTTCTTTTTTCTCTTTTTTTATTTCTCTTTTTCTCTCTTAATTGTCTATCTATTACTGTTTTTCCTCCCTCTGTATGTTTATTTATGTCGTTGTCTCTGGCTGTCTGGCTCTGTCTGTCTGTCTGGCTCTCTCTCTCTCTCTCTCTCTCTCTCTCTCATTTCTCCTTCCCCCCGTTCCATTCCAAATCCTTATCCTGATCCCTTCCAAAGTGCTAGATAGTCGTAATATCTTGACGCTTTCCTCACATAGTTCCCCTTCCCTCTCTCTCTCTCTCCCCTTATCTCTTTTTCTTTCGTTTCGTCCAAATTTCTCTTGATCCCTCTCCCTCTTCTTTCGCCATTTCCAACCTCTTTCCCCTATTTACACCCTTCGTCCTCCTCCCTCTTCCTCCTCCTTCAATTCTTTTATGTCCTTCCCCTTCATTATCGCGAGTCTCCTTCCTTCCTCTGTTAACTCTCTTCCTCTTTCCGCCATAAAGCCAGCCGCCGTGAAAACAGAGGTCCCTTCATTCCTTGTTCCTTTTCCTGCTTTCATTCTTGGCGGAAAATGTCCCGAAAAAGGGAGGGGAAAAAATCAGGATTGAATCATGTTTTTTTTTTTTTCGTCAAGGCTAGGGGACCATAACACAAGGTATATTGTGAGGCTTTGTGATTGGCCGGTGTTTGGTGACGTTGTCGTGACGTCATAATGCTGAATGTTTTGTTAAGATTCTGATTGGTTGTCGCAGGTTGGTATGAGTTGTGACGTCATCACCTAGGTATCTCTGTGATTGGTCGCGATTGATGCATATGACTGGCAAGCATATCTGATTGGCTGGTCACGAACACTGATGTATCCAAGTATCGGTACGTATAATCCCTTCGTGATTGGCTGAGTAGCCAAGGTGGAAGACGTGACGCCATCAATCATAGCCTCTTCGTGATTGGTGGTAGCTGGTAACTGATCTGTGACGTCACTAAGCATAGCCTCTCCTGATTGGTGGATGCCTGCGATATAGCTGGATTCTCCTCCCTAGCAAAGGAGGTGGTTGTGCTGTTGTAGTGCCAGTGTTGGGGGGAGTGCCAGTGTTGGGGGGGGGGAGTGCCAGTGCCATCCTGCAACATTGGGAAGATTTATATCAGCAATTCCGAGGCTCAAGAGCTAGAGGCACTCAGCGTTAGCAACAACATTTGACCTAAAACGTAAAATATTCATAATGTTTTTTTTTAGATGGCACGTAATGGATTGGCTTGCAGAACAGGGCATGAAATTGTAACCTGACCTGAATTGTATCTGTAATTGGAATTGAATAAAATAGGTTGGAAACGATATTCACGATGACAGGTAGAAAGGAAATAAAGCATAGAGAGAGAGAATCAATAACGGGGAAAGAGATAAATGACGAAACTAAAGAGGAAGAATGAGAACATGCATAAGGATATCACAATAAAGTGGAATATC
The DNA here is from genome assembly GCA_020271785.1 of Procambarus virginalis. Taxonomy (NCBI): domain Eukaryota; kingdom Metazoa; phylum Arthropoda; class Malacostraca; order Decapoda; family Cambaridae; genus Procambarus; species Procambarus virginalis. The sequence goes on along the minus strand of WNGS01001312.1, from coordinate 60,141,384 downwards.
TGTGAGAAAATCTTGTAATCGGAACGGTGATCAAACTAGCGTCCTGCGCCTAGATTCACGAAAGCCCCTTACGCAAGCACTTACGAACCTGTCCATCTTTTCTCAATCTTTGGCGGCTTTGTTTCCAATTATTCAACAGTTAATGAGCTCCGAAGCACCAGGATGCTTTTTATAACAATAACAACAGTTGATTGGGAAGTTTTCATGCTTGTAAACTGTTTAATAAATGTAACCAAAGCCGGCAAAGATTGAGGAAAGATGTACACGTTCGTAAGTGCTTGCGTAAGTGCTTTCGTGAATCTGGCCCCTGGGAATTAGTGGATTCGGGCGGATTCCAGGTTAAATAGCCTTTAGCATATCATGGTGCACGGGTAAAGGCGAGCGTCTGGGGCTATCTAAATCTTCCTCAGAGATATTCTCATAGAATGAGAAAGATGTTGTGAGGGAGAGAATGAGAAAGGCAGCCACTCTACTTAGCAACTGGTCGAATAGCAACCACAGTGGGCCACAGTGGGCCACAGTGGGCCACAGTGGGCCACAGTGGGCCACACACAGTGGGCCACACTGGACCACACTGGGCCACACTGTTTTTACGCCTATAAGATCTTCACTCCCCTCCCCCTCCTCTAAGGGCCAAGATTCAGCAAGCATTTACGTAACTGCCTACGAACCTGTACATCTTTTCTCAAGCTTTAGGGGCTCTGTTTACATTGATTAAACTCAAGCTTGTAAGCGCGTCTGTCACTACTTTCTACTCCGAGAGTATTTCCCCTCTTGGAGTTGGAATATTTCCGTGTTCTAGATTTACGGTAATTTTCCTGTGCATACTTAATACTTGCGTTCAAGGCATTACGTAACTGTAAACAATGCTAATGTGTTATGAAGCATTTGTCATTTAACTGCTGCTGTTGACTTTTGTTCATTCAACATAAAGGCTTTAGCAAATGTAATTACTTTCGTGTTTATAATATGTGCTCACATCCACCCACGACACAGACACTACTTGCTCCTCATCACTGGCCGTTCAGCCGATGGAAACGCAAGTTGGAACAATTAGGAAGACACGAAACCGAGTATGGGGGGAATCTGGAGGACAAAAGACATTCACGGTCATAGTTGGAGGCAAGGTCTCCAGCTAGAGGGGTGCCGCAAGGTAGGTCCTGGGGACCACTGCTGTTCCTAATTTATGTGAACAACCTACCCGGGGAGTGTCGGTTATCTTGAGGTTATCTTGAGATGATTTCGGGGCTTTAGTGTCCCCGCGGCCCGGTCTTCGACCAGGCCTCCCCCCTCCCCCCCAGGAAACAGCCCGTGACAGCTGATTAACTCCCTGGTACCTATTTACTGCTAGGTAACAGGGGCATCAGGGGTGAAAGAAACTCTGCCCATTGTTTCTCGCCGGCGCCCGGGATCGAACCCGCGACCACAGGATCACGCATCCAGTGTTCTGTCCGGTCAGCCACCGGCTACCTTTGGGTGGCTTAACCTTTATCATCAATCATCAATGTCAGACACATGGAGGTTTGACTTACCATCTCGTGAAGAAAACCAAAACCCTTCAGCTTATCCAGAAACGTACCAACCCCAGCAACCCACCTAACCTCTTGAGTGCAATGCATAGAACACGTACATATTTGAGACCTCCAGTTTTCATAATAGGTCGCATTTTGCACCGTTGGTGACCATATAACGTTAAACGCGACCTATTTGCACAGAGAAACAGTTTGGTAACGGGTCTGTGACGGCTGGGACAATAACCAAGCGAAGTCACAACCAAACCCGGTCACTCTATTTCCCACTCCGTAAGAAAATGCAACTGTTTTGGCTAACCAGAAGTGTTCACCACCCCCCAGCAACCTTAACCTAACCAGCACTAGACGTTGCATAGAAAACGTGAATGTTTCTGTGCGTGAAATTTTTACTAATAAGTCGCATTTGTTAGCGAATTAGTAGATTACGTAACAAATATGACGTTTTATAGGGGAGGGGAAATTCCTTAAGGGGCGTCAAATCCTTATCCCTGTGACGGGGTCAGGATAAGGATTTAGGATGAGCTGGGGGTGGTGGGGGTGGAAGGAATGGTGAAGGAATCGACTTGGACGATCGGGAATCGAACGCAGACCTGCAGGAGGCGAGACTTCACAATCCCCGTAGTGCTTCCCAGCTCAAATTGTTTAATAAATGTCAACAAAGCCACCAAAACTGAGGAAAGATGTACAGGTTTCGCAAGGGGTTGCGTCAATGCTTGAAATATCCGATCCCATCAGTTATATACAAGATATATACAATCAGGTATATCCAATCTTGGTATAGCAGCCACCAGGGTATATATATATATATATATATATATATATAAATATATATATATATATATATATATATATATATATATATATATATATATATATATATATATATATATATATGCCTTGTTAGGTTTTGTTACCAATCGTCGACTTGTTCCGCTGAAAATAATTCTTGATGACAGGTGTGGGCGTGCATGTGTGGGCGCGTATGTGTGGGCTCATACGTGTGGGCACATATTTTTGAAGTGGCAGGAAACAGTCCAAATCACTTCAGAAACTGCAACGGCGACGACGTTGCCCCTTTCAATCCTCAAGAGACAACACAAAGGTGCCCTCAAACACCTTTCCAACGCTGAAAGACACTGGTGTGTGTGTGTGTGTGTGTGTGTTGTGTGTGTGTGTGTGTGTGTGTGTGTGTGTGTGGGTGTGTGTGTGGTGTGTGTGGTGAGTGAGTTCGCGTGCAATATAGTCAATTGCCTCATGCAAGCAGGGGGGAATGAACACGCAGACATAACACCAAGGATGACCTAGAACATGACTCCCTCTGCACTAAGAACCATTGTGGTTCTGCAAGAGTCAATCCTACCGGAGCATATGTGCAATATTTTAGAAACAAAAGATTATAGCTGGTATAGTGTTGAGGATATACACAAGGGGGGGCTATACACGGAGCAGTGTGTGTGTATATAAATACTTTAGTCCAGGGCTATACTCAAGACTAAAGTATACTTGGTAATATGTCTCGATAAGGAGGCCTAAGTGGCATATCAGAGGTCGATATTGGCCTCGGAAATAGGCGTAGCATACAATATGCCTGCTGAAGAACCTCCTATGACCTTAAGTGGACTATACTTTAGAAGTCAAAGCTACTAGTCACTTCCCTTCTGCTGGTCACTACCTTGCCTGCTGGTCACTGCCTCTCTGCTGGCCTCGCCTGCTGGTCACTGCCTCGCCTGCTGGTCACTGCCTCTCTGCTGGCTTCGCCTGCTGGTCACTGCCTCGCCTGCTGGCCTCGCCTGCTGGTCACTGCCTCGCCTGCTGGTCACTGCCTCTCTGCTGGCCTCGCCTGCTGGTCACTGCCTCTCTGCTGGCCTCGCCTGCTGGTCACTGCCTCGCCTGCTGGTCACTGCCTCTCTGCTGGCCTCGCCTGCTGGTCACTGCCTCGCCTGCTGGGCACTGCCTCTCTGCTGGCCTCGCCTGCTGGTCACTGCCTCGCCTGCTGGTCACTGCCTCTCTGCTGGCCTCGCCTGCTGGTCACTGCCTCGCCTGCTGGTCACTGCCTCTCTGCTGGCCTCGCCTGCTGGTCACTGCCTTGCCTGCTGGTCACTGCCTCTCTGCTGGCCTCGCCTGCTGGTCACTGCCTCGCCTGCTGGTCACTGCCTTGCCTGCTGGTCACTGCCTCTCTGCTGGCCTCGCCTGCTGGTCACTGCCTCTCTGCTGCATTCGCCAGCTGGTCACTGCCTCCCTCCTCAAGCTATCAGTACAAGTCATCACCGCCAGGAAATTCGCCGCGATGGTATCACTGCTCCTCACAATACACCTTTGTTTTATCTGTCCGCTAAGAACGTCTCGCTCACCTGGTAACATTGAGTAATATATATATATATATATATATATATATATATATATATATATATATATATATATATATATATATATATTTTCTCTCACACACACACATAATTTATTATAAACTGACGAAAAAAAAAAAAATACGAAACAAAAGTATGGTATTTCCTGATACGAAAGTATCAGGAAAATAAAACAATGATTTCAGATGTCATGAAAATCGTTAGGGGGTCACTACAGGAGCCCATATTTCTTTAAGGGGGGGGGGGTCAATGTGACCAACCTAGATGGGTGCTCACCCCACAACAATCACCATGACAAAATTTAGGAGATGCTAGGCCACCTCTATGGACAGTCACAGAGAGAGACATTCTCATTTATAAATGTAGATGTATACAGTACTGAAATAGTGTTGAACAGAAACACTCGGAGTTTCATATATTTTAATTAAAATACACAAACACAAAAACAATGTCAATGAACTTCCTAGTGTATTATTGGTAAAACAAACTTAAAAAAAAACTCATTTAAATGCCATTTGGAATGCAAAATAAAGTCGTTTAAAAAATATAAATATGCAAATATCTCTCCTCCCGAGGCATTTAAAACACGGTGATAATTTTTGTTTGACTCCAATGGAGTAGTCAATATATATATATATATATATATATATATATATATATATATATATGTATATATATATTATATATATATATATATATATATATATATATATATATATATATATATTATATGGGTTACCTGGAGGCAGGTCCTCCACTGAGACCTGTACCTGGCGGCAGGTCCTTCACTATGACCTGTACCTGGCGGCAGGTCCTTCACTATGACCTGTACCTGGAGGCAGGTCCTTCACTATGACCTGTACCTGGCGGCAGGTCCTTCACTATGACCTGTACCTGGAGGCAGGTCCTTCACTATGACCTGTACCTGGAGGCAGGTCCTTCACTATGACCTGTACCTGGAGGCAGGTCCTTCACTATGACCTGTACCTGGAGTCAGGTCCTCCACTGAGATCTGTACCTGGAGGCAGGTCCTCCACTGAGACCTGTACCTGGAGGCAGGTCCTTCACTATGACCTGTACCTGGAGGCAGGTCCTTCACTATGACCTGTACCTGGAGGCAGGTCCTCCACTGAGACCTGTACCTGGAGGCAGGTCCTTCACTATGACCTGTACCTGGAGGCAGGTCCTTCACTATGACCTGTACCTGGAGGCAGGTCCTCCACTGAGACCTGTACCTGGAGGCAGGTCCTTCACTATGACCTGTACCTGGAGGCTGGAGCTCCAGATGGGGTTTTCCTCCAGCGATTACAAAGTCAATTATAATCGAGGCGAGATTAATTAATATTCATCACTGGCGGCCCGTGTCAGCCTGTGTCAGCCTGTATCAGCCTGTGCCAGCCGTTTCTCTGATAATTTTTTTATAATCGTCAGGAAATCATTAATTGCATTAGATGTTCATTACGATTTGCTATTTAATCTCTCTTTTTTTTTTTTTTTTTAGCCTACTGGGCTCTATCATATCTACATTTGAAACTGTGTATGGAGTCAGCCTCCACCAGATCACTGCCTAATGCATTCCATCTGTTACCTACTCTGACACTGAAAAAGTTCTTTCTAACGTCTCTGTGGCTCATGTGGGTACTCAGTTTCCACCTGTGTCCCCTTGTTCGCGTACCACCAGTGTTGAATAGTTTATCCTTATCTACCCTGTCAATTCCTCTAAGAATTTTGTAGGTAGTGATCATGTCTCCCCTTACTCTTCTGTCTTCCAAGGTCGTGAGGTGCATTTCACGCAGCCTGTCCTCGTAACTCATGCCTCTTAGTTCTGGGACTAGCCTAGTGGCACACTTCTGAACTTACTCCAGCTTCGTCTTGTGCTTGACAAGGTGTGGGCTCCATGCTGGGGCCGCATACTCCAGGATTGGTCTTACATATGCGGTGTGCAAGGTTCTGAATGATTCCTTGCACAGGTCCTGAAGGCAGTTCTGATGTTAGCCAGCCTTGCATACGCCGCAGATGTTATTCTTTTGATGTGGGCTTCAGGAGACAAGTTTGGTGTGATATCAACTCCTTAGATCTTTCCCTCTGTCCGTTTCATGAAGGACTTTACCTCCCATTCGGTATCCTGTGTCTGGCCTCCTGTTTCCACTGCCTAGTTTCATTACCTTACATTAACTCGGGTTGAACTTTATCAGCCATTTGTTGGACCATTCATTCAGTCTGTCTAGGTCATCTTGTAGTCTTATACTATCTTCCTCCGTCTTAATCCTCCTCATAATTTTTGTATTATCAGCAAACAATGAGAGGAATGATTCTATACTCTCTGGTAGATCATATACATATATCAGAAACAGTATGGGTCCAAGGACTGAACCCTGCGGGACCCCACTAATGACGTCTCGCCAATCTGAGAACTCACCCCTCACAGTGACTCGCTGCCTCCTGCTACTCAGGTACTCCCTTATCCAATGGAGTACCTTCCCTTTCACTCCTGTCTGAATCTCCAGCTTTTGCACCAGTCTCTGGTGTGGTACTGTGTCAAAGGCTTTCTGGCAATCCCAAAATATGCAGTCTGCCCACCCCTCTCTTTCTTGCCTGATTCTTGTTGTCTGATCGTAGAATTCCATTAATCAATTAATGTGTGTGTGTGTATGTGTGTGTGTGTGTGTGTGTGTGTGTGTGTGTGTGTGTGTGTGTGTGTGTGTGTGTGTGTGTGTGTGTGTGTTTAGATTGAGTTACAATAGCCACGTCTAAGGGAAGACAAAGTTATCCATCCATCATCAGCCAGAAAATAAAAAGTCGCCAGAAATTGTTCACGTTCCAAGTTCGTTCTTACTTCTGGATCTCTTCGCAAGAAATTCCTCTGCATATTTACTTTAATTTAGCATCACTTTTGTCACTTTTTTCTCTCTATGAGAAACCACAATGTTCTTGAAATCACTGATGTGTCATATTTGGGTTCCATTCTGACAACAGTTCGTTATAAAAAGAAAACAAATTGTATATATATATATATATATATATATATATATATATATATATATATATATATATATATATATATATAAATAATGACCCTTTCAATTCCGACGACCATTATTGCTGGAGAGAAAAACCTCTATATAACAATTTAACAATTTTATAACGACTCTGGGGTGTGGAATTTTGAAGGGGATTTATGGGATGGAAGAAGGATAGGTTAGGTTAGGATAGATTGATGGGAGGGGGTTATCCTGGAAAAAAATAACTCTTATTCATTGAGGAAAGTAATGGTTATGGGTACGTCTGTAGTTCTGTTTTTACCTCTGTGTCCCTGTCTGTGTCCTCCTCTGTGTGTCTGTTTGGCTGTGTCTCCTCCCCCCCGTCTCTGTCCGTCTGCCTCGCATCCTCTATCTCCCTCCAGCAAGAGTTTGGTATACAATCTCCCCAAAGGCTGGGCAATGTGTCCAGCCTTGAATACTGGCTTACTGGTGGCACTGGACCTGTCTCATATATTACACACATCATACTCACATATTTGTGCCTGCAGGGGGGTCGAGATTTAGCTCTTGGATCTTGTATCTATCTCGACTCCACTCTTTCTTGCTTGCGGTTGTATAATTCTATATGACTTCTGACTTATTTATTGCTATCATTTCAACATTGAAATGTATATATAGTCTTAGCCTCTACGACCTGTTCTTCTAGTTCAATCCGTTTTCCCACTTTTTACGCTAAAAGAAGTTTTTCTAACATCTTTATGACTCAACTGTTTCTTAAGCCTCCGTCTTGCCTTCGTGTTCTATTGGTGCTCATTGCAAACATTTCCTCTTTTACCACTCTATTTCCTCTCAGTATTTTATATGACTGTATCATGTCTCCCCCTTTCCCTCCTCTTGCGACGATATGGCTAGTTCTTTCAGTAATTCTTCCTATCTCATCCTTCGCAATTCTGGGATGAGTTTCGTCACAAACTCCTGAACCTTTCCAGCTTCCTGTGTGATTTTTCACATGAAGCTCCGTGATGGGGCAGCCTACTCTAAGATTAGTCTCACGTACGTGGTGTACGGCGAATTTAAGTGCCGCCTTATTAAGATTCTTGAATGAGTCTCAGACGTTTACTCATAAAGAGTATACTGCTAATGGTATCATATTTGTGCCTCTGGAGTCAAGCTTGGTGTTAGGTTCAATCCCAGTTGTTTTTTCTCCAGTCGTTACAAGAAGGCAGTTTCCACTCGATCGTGTACTGTCCTTTTGGTCTTCCGTCACCTGTTCCCATAGTCATTACCTTACACTTGCTGGTGTTGAAATTCATTAGACATTTATCGTACCAATTCTGTAGCTTTTGAGTCATCGTGAAGCATTGCTTTGACGTTCAGGACCGAAGGCAAGAGGATAAGGATGGAAATTCAGGAGAAAGGATGAGGGTGAAGTATGAGTGGGATGAAAAGTGTAGTGGTCTATCCTCCTTGACGTGGTGGTAGTGTTTTTTGCTGCTTGCAAGTATATATATGTTATATGTTGGTGATTTGGTTGGTAAAACTGCTGGGCTGGCTGGTGGAGGTAGGCTGCTATGCCCAACCACTTGGGCTGGACGGTAGAGCGACTTTCTCGCTTGTCGCAGGTCGGCGTTCAATCCCAGACCGTCCAAGTGGTTGGACACAATTCCTTCCCCTCCGTCCCATCCCAAATCCTTATCCTGACCCCTTCCCAGTGCTATATAGTCACAATGGCTTGGTGCTGTCCCTCTGATAATTCCCCCTGGCCAGCAGGAGGTGAGCTTTATCTGGAGCTGAGGGTCTATTGACCCATACGAAGCTAACTCCCATATACAAGCACCCAAAATTATTCGTATATGTAGGGAGCCGCAGCACAGTAGTCTGCGTTCATAAATCACAAACGAGAATCTGAGGTTCGATCTCCCTAGCCGAGACACAAATGGTTGGGTATGTTTTTTTTGCTCCCCCCCTGACGCCTCTGTTCACCCACCAGAAAAGAGGTACCGGAGAGTTAGCCAGCTGTTGTAGGGTGCATCTTGGGGAAGGTCAGTAGTTAGACAGCAGCTATTGTAGTTAATATATGTATTAACTACAATTAATATTAAATACAGCTCCTATTGGCCCACACGAGGCAGCTCCTATTGGCCCACACGAGGCAGCTCCTATTGGGCCATACGAGGCAGCTCCTATTGGCCCACACGAGGCAGCTCCTATTGGCACATACGAGGCAGCTCCTATTGGGCCATACGAAGCACCTCCTATTGGGCCATACGAGGCAGCTCCTATTGGGCCATACGAGGCAGCTCCTATTGGGCCATACGAAGCACCTCCTATTGGGCCATACGAGGCAGCTCCTATTGGGCCATACGAGGCAGCTCCTATTGGGCCATACGAAGCACCTCCTATTGGGCCATACGAGGCAGCTCCTATTGGGCCATACGAGGCAGCTCCTATTGGGCCACACGAGGCAGCTCCTATTGGGCCATACGAGGCAGCTCCTATTGGCACATACGAGGCAGCTCCTATTGGGCCACACGAGGCAGCTCCTATTGGCACATACGAGGCACCTCCTTTACCTCAATAGCCGGGATGTTCACACCTGTTATTTTTCGAACTTCTTGAAATACCAATCAATCATCTTCCTGGCAGATTAAATCCATTAAGCAGCTCCCCTCCTAATGTTCCAGTTGTGTGTGTACACTCACCTATTTATGCTTGCGGGGGTTGAGCTCTGGCTCTTTGGTCCCGCCTCTCAACCGTCAATCAACAGGTGTACAGGTTTCTGAGCCTACTGCGCTCTATCATATCTACATTTGAAACTGTGTATGGAGTCAGCCTCCACCACATCACTGCCTTATGCATTCCATCTGTTAATTACTCTGACACTGAAAAAGTTCTTTCTAACGTCCCTGTGGCTCATTTGAGTACTCAGTTTCCACCTGTGTCCCCTTGTTCGCGTCCCACCAGTGTTGAATAGTTTATCTTTGTCTACCCTGTCAATACCCCTGAGGATTTTGTAGGTAGTGATCATGTCTCCCCTTACTCTTCTGTCTTCCAGTGTCGTAAGGTGCATCTCTCGCAACCTTTCCTCGTAACTCATGCGCTCGCGCGCGCGCGTGTGTGTGTGTGTGTGTGTGTGTGTGTTGTGTGTGTGTGTGCGCGCGCGCTCGCGCGCTTTCCCGTTTTCTGTTGATCGTTTACATACAGATTTGTTGGTTTGCTTAACATACTACCGCTATATTGTAACCGAGATTCAAATAAATTAATATATGTATACACATACATTTCTATATATATATATATATATATATATATATATATATATATATATATATATATATATATTATATATATATATATGGGAACAAGCCTGAATGGTCCCCAGGACTATATGCAACTGAAAACTCACACCCCAGAAGTGACTCGAGCCCATACTGCCAGGAGCAACACAACTGGTATGTACAGGGACGCCTTAATCCGCTTGACCATCACGACCGGACATAAGGAAGTGATAGCCGAAGCCATTTGAACCACTTCCCCGCCGGCACTCGGATGGTAATCTTGGGCATAGTCCAGTCGTGATGGTCAAGTGGATTAAGGCGTCCTGTACATACCAGTTGCGTTGCTCCTGGCAGTATGGGTTCGAGTCACTTCTGGGGTGTGAGTTTTCAGTTGCATATAGTCCTGGGGACCATTCAGGTTGTTCGCATTTGTGTTCCTCGCGTGTGCCCCAAAGTATGAGGTGATTAGATAAAATGCTATGCCCAAGATTACCATCCGAGTGCCGGCAGGGAAGTGGTTCAAATAGCTTCGGCTATCACTTCCTTATGTCCTCTATGTATATTTGTTATATCACTTCCTTACGAATTTTCTCAATATTTCTATGTTTCTTTTTACTGTCGAAGGTAATTGAAAAATCATTTTTCCAAAATTCATTTTTATTTCTAGTCTGACGCGACACTTGAACGCGTTTTGTAATAACTTATTATTATATTTCAAAGACTTTAGTTTACACACACAACTATACCTGCAAACACTAACAGAGTTTTATCTTATGGTAACACTTAAACAGGTTGTCTTATATACTCGCATTTGGGTGATATGTTGCAACAGTTTTGGATGAGGTGAAGAAACTTTTGAAGCAATACAAGACAGAACACGGAACATTGGATATTTATTGGATATATGAAAGTTATCGTATATAACACGACTAAGTCTATTGACCAGTAATCTTCAAGTTAATGTACTATCGACGGTTATCTGTAAAATAATGAATATTTATCCTTATCTTCAAACAAATGTGTTATCGGCCAGTTATCTGTAAAAAAAAACCGAACTAGAGTCGCTGGGGGGGGGGGGGGGGTACCATAATTCTCCGAGTTATAATCTCAGGCTTAATAGTAAAGCTTCTTTATTTGTAAACACAATTTTAAACCAAACGCGCGTTCCAGAATTATATGCGTCATAATTTAACATGAATGCCTGGAATTTTAATAGAATTTATAATGAATAAATATTTTGTGCCTACGTAAATCCCTTTTTCTTGAAAATCTGTTCTCGTTTTCTGTGTTAAAACTTTAGTTTTTAATCGCTTTCAATTTATTTGTTGTTGTGGTTCCATACGTGGACTTGTTTTCGTGTTTTTTTTGTGTTATTCCCATAATTACACACCTGACCTCGCCTGTT
>WNGS01001312.1:60122735-60128822 GCA_020271785.1 Procambarus virginalis | reverse complement strand
TCAAGGGTGCTCTGGGGTATGTTGCAACGGTGCTCTGGGGTATGTTGTAGCTTACTGTACACACAGAGGTACATCTAGCCGCGAGCCTACAAGGAACCGACAAAACTATCCCCTGAACCCTAGTTCAAACCCCCCCCCACCCCCCCCAACCCCCCCAACCCCCCCCACCCACCCCCCCCACCCCCCCACCCTCCCCCCCCCACCACACTTCAGCCCTGGAGAGTAAACGTAAAAAAAAAAAGCATCGTGTGGCCGCTTTTATCGCCAACATTGCCGGTTTGATTTTCCCATTAAAGGATCCCTCGGTTGCTGGCCGGATATCGCCCCCCCCCCACAACCTCGGTAGCTGGCCAGATATCGCCCCCCACAACCTCGGTTGCTGGCCGGATATCGCCCCCTACAGCCTTGTTGTGGCCGGCCGGATATCGCCCCCCACACCCTCGATAACTGGCCGGATACGGATGATATCCGGCCAACTATCCCACCATCTTGTAGATGCGTGTTATGGGATCTTCTGCCCGCCGGAAGATCTCAAAGCTCTTAAGTCGAGACAAATGTTTACACACACACACACTTTAGTTTCTGTTGGGAGGGAAAGTGAGAGTTTTATCCAATAAACATCCAAATGTTTATATAGGATATCCAAGAGTAACGTGGATGCAGGCGATGAGTCACAATAACGTGGCTGAAGAATGTTGACCAGACCACACACTAGAAGGTGAAGGGACGACGACGTTTCTGTCCGTCCTGGCCCATTCTCAAGTCGATTGTGATCCAGAATGTCGAGAATGGTCCAGGACAGACCACAAGTCGATTGTGGTCCAGAATGTCGAGAATGTCGTTGAGAATGGTCCAGGACGGACCGAAACGTCGTCGTCCCTTCACCTTCTAGTGTGTGGTCTGGTCAACGTAACGTAGATTCCACACTGAAGCAATGTAGTTCTTGGATATCGTGCCTATTGGGTAGTTTGGCAAACTACGTTGATTCGACGTTATTCAAGCCTGTTTTGCCCACATGGGTGAAGTCTCTGCGTTAAGCTATCTCGGAGGGATTCCTTCGTTATCTGTATCAACGTTTAAAATCTTGTAGTGAATATACTCTTGTATTTTGTGGGAAACTCTCACTCTTGAACGTAATAAGCTAGCCAAAACAGTTCGGCTCTCAGGAGGTAGTATGTGTATACTCACACTACAAGAACGTGGAGAGGAGGTTTTAAGGCAGTAGAATGGGATCGAACTTGCGTGCATTAACTCAGTCTGTATAGTGTGAGTGTGTGCGTGGTTGAGACCCCTGAACTCCTTCTCCCCCAGTCCAGGGATGTGGGGTTCAATCTCATTGTATGGTCTCTATATTTTTTGTCTCGTGGTATGCCGGGAATCGAACCCCGGGGAAACCCGCATGTGAATTGAGAACGAAGCCAACTGGACAACGAGACCAAATGGTTGCATGGTCTTGTTATTGTTGTTTTAGATTAAGCTACACAGAACGAAGCGTTCATGTAGCACGGGCTATGGTGAGCCCCATAAAGCATAGACTCGGTATCTCTGAATATCTATACAAACAGGCGAGGTCAGGTGTGTAATTATGGGAATAACACAAAAAAAACACGGAAACAAGTCACGTATGGAACCACAACAACAAATAAATTTAAAGCGATTAAAAACTAAAGTTTTAACACAGAAAACGAGAACAGATTTTCAAGGAACAGGGATTTACGTAGGCACAAAATATTTATTCATTATAAATTCTATTAAAAATTCCAGGCATTCATGTTAAATTATGACGCATATAATTCTGGAACGCGCGTTTGGTTAAAATTGTGTTTACAAATAAAGAAGCTTTACTATTTAAGCCTGAGATTATAACTCGGAGAATTATGGTACCCCCTCCCCCCCCAGCGACTCTAGTTCGGTTTTTTTTTACGGATAACTGGCCGATAACACATTATGTTTGAAGATAACTGGATAAATATTCATTATTTTACAGATAACCGTCGATAGTACATTAACTTGAAGATTACTGGTCAATATTTCATTAGTTTGATGTTATATTACGATAACTTTTATATATCCAATAAATATCCAATGTTCCGTGTTCTGTCTTGTATTGGTCAAAAGTTTCTTCACCTCATCCAAAACTGTTGCAACATATCACCCAAATGCGAGTATATAAGACAAGCTGTTTAAGTGTTAGCATAAGATAAACTCTGTTTAGTGTTTTCAGGTTACAGTTGTGTGTGTGTAAACTAAAGTCTTTGAAAATATAATAAGTTATTACAAAACGCGTTCAAGTGTCGCGTCAGACTAGAAATAAAAATGAATTTTGGAAAATTGATTTTTCAATTACCTTCGACAGTAAAAGAAACATAAGAAATATTGAGAAAATTCGTAAGGAAGTGATATACAACATATACATAGAGGACATAAGGAAGTGATAGCCGAAGCTATTTGAACCACTTCCCTGCCGGCACTCGGATGGTAATCTTGGGCATAGCATTTTATCTAATCACCTCATACTTTGGGGCACACGCGAGGAACACAAATGCGAACAAACCTGAATGGTCCCCAGGACTATATGCAACTGAAAACTCACACCCCAGAAGTGACTCGAACCCATACTGCCAGGAGCAACGCAACTGGTATGTACAGGGACGCCTTAATCCGCTTGACCATCACGACTGGACTATGCCCAAAATTACCATCCGAGTGCCGGCGGGGAAGTGGTTCAAATGGCTTCGGCTATCACTTCCTTATGTCCGGTCGTGATGGTCAAGCGGATTAAGGCGTCCCTGTACATACCATTGTGTTGCTCCTGGCAGTATGGGCTCGAGTCACTTCTGGGGTGTGAGTTTTCAGTTGCATATAGTCCTGGGGACCATTCAGGCTTGTTCCCATATATATATAATATATATATATATTATATATATATATATATATATATATATATATATATATATATATATATACATAGAAATGTATGTGTATACATATATTAATTTATTTGAATCTCGGTTACAATATAGCGGTAGTATGTTAAGCAAACCAACAAATCTGTATGTAAACGATCAACAGAAAACGGGAAAGCGCGTGAGCGCGCGCACACACACACACACACACACACACACACACACACACACACACACACACAACACACACACACGCGCGCGCGCGCGCGAGCGCATGAGTTACGAGGAAAGGTTGCGAGAGATGCACCTTACGACACTGGAAGACAGAAGAGTAAGGGGAGACATGATCACTACCTACAAAATCCTCAGGGGTATTGACAGGGTAGACAAAGATAAACTATTCAACACTGGTGGGACGCGAACAAGGGGACACAGGTAGAGACTGAGTACCCAAATGAGCCACAGGGACGTTAGAAAGAACTTTTTCAGTGTCAGAGTAGTTAACAGGTGGAATGCATAAGGCAGTGATGTGGTGGAGGCTGACTCCATACACAGTTTCAAATGTAGATATGATAGAGTCCAGTAGGCTCAGAAACCTGTACACCTGTTGATTGACGGTTGAGAGGCGGGACCTAAGAGCCAGAGCTCAACCCCCGCAAGCACAAATAGGTGAGTACACACACAACTGGAACATTAGGAGGGGAGCTGCTTAATGGATTTAATCTGCCAGGAAGATGATTGATTGGTATTTCAAGAAGTTCGAAAAATAACAGGTGTGAACATCCCGGCTATTGAGGTAAAGGAGGTGCCTCGTATGTGCCAATAGGAGCTGCCTCGTATGTGCCAATAGGAGCTGCCTCGTATGTGCCAATAGGAGCTGCCTCGTATGTGCCAATAGGAGCTGCCTCGTATGTGCCAATAGGAGCTGCCTCGTATGTGCCAATAGGAGCTGCCTCGTATGTGCCAATAGGAGCTGCCTCGTATGGCCCAATAGGAGCTGCCTCGTATGTGCCAATAGGAGCTGCCTCGTATGGCCCAATAGGAGCTGCCTCGTATGTGCCAATAGGAGCTGCCTCGTATGGCCCAATAGGAGCTGCCTCGTATGTGCCAATAGGAGCTGCCTCGTGTGGGCCAATAGGAGCTGCCTCGTATGGCCCAATAGGAGCTGCCTCGTGTGGGCCAATAGGAGCTGCCTCGTGTGGGCCAATAGGAGCTGTATTTAATATTAATTGTAGTTAATACATATATTAACTACAATAGCTGCTGTCTAACTACTGACCTTCCCCAAGATGCACCCTACAACAGCTGGCTAACTCTCCGGTACCTCTTTTCTGGTGGGTGAACAGAGGCGTCAGGGGGGAGGAAAAAAACATACCCAATCATTTGTGTCTCGGCCAGGAAGATCGAACCTCAGATTCTCGTTTGTGATTTATGAACGCAGACTACTGTGCTGCAGCTCCCTACATATACGAATAATTTTGGGTGCTTGTATATAGGAGTTTGCTTCGTATGAGTCAATAGACCCTCTGCATACTCCCCCAGATAAAGCTCACCTCCTGCTGGCCAGGGGAATTATCAGAGGGACAGCACCAAGCCATTGTGACTATATAGCACTGGGAAGGGGGTCAGGATAAGGATTTGGGATGGGACGGAGGGGAAGGAATTGTGTCCAACCACTTGGACGGTCGGGGATTGAACGCCGACCTGCGACAAGCGAGAAAGTCGCTCTACCGTCCAGCCCAAGTGGTTGGGCATAGCAGCCTACCTCCACCAGCCAGCCCAGCAGTTATACCAACCAAATCACCAACATATAACATATATACTTGCAAGCAGCAAAAAACACTACCACCAAGCCAGGAGGATAGACCACTACACTTTCATTCCACTCATACTTCACCCTCATCCTTTCTCCTGAATTTCCATCCTTATCCTCTTGCCTTGGTCCTAAACGCCAAAGCAATGCTTCACGATGACTCAAAAAGCTACAGAATTGGTCCGATAAATGTCTAATGAATTTCAACACCAGCAAGTGTAAGGTAATGACTATGGGAACAGGTGACGGAAGACCAAAAGGACAGTACACAATCGAGTGAAAACTGCCTTCTTGTAACGACTGGAGAAAAACAACTGGGATTGAACCTAACACCAAGCTTGACTCCAGAGGCACAAATATGATACCATTAGCAGTATACTCTTTATGAGTAAACGTCTGAGACTCATTCAAGAATCTTAATAAGGCGGCACTTAAATTCGCCGTACACCACGTACGTGAGACTAATCTTAGAGTAGGCTGCCCCATCACGGAGCTTCATGTGAAAAATCACACAGGAAGCTGGAAAGGTTCAGGAGTTTGTGACGAAACTCATCCCAGAATTGCGAAGGATGAGATAGGAAGAATTACTGAAAGAACTAGGCATATCGTCGCAAGAGGAGGGAAAGGGGGAGACATGATACAGTCATATAAAATACTGAGAGGAAATGACAGAGTGGTAAAAGAGGAAATGTTTGCAATGAGCACCAATAGAACACGAAGGCAAGACGGAAGCTTAAGAAACAGTTGAGTCATAAAGATGTTAGAAAAACTTCTTTTAGCGTAAAAAGTGGGAAAACGGATTGAACTAGAAGAACAGGTCGTAGAGTCTAAGACTATATATACATTTCAATGTTGAAATGATAGCAATAAATAAGTCAGAAGTCATATAGAATTAGACAACCGCAAGCTAGAAAGACTGGGGTCGAGATAGATCCAAGAGCTAAATCTCGACCCCCTGCAGACACAAATATGTGAGTATGATGTGTGTAATATATGAGACAGGTCCAGTGCCACCAGTAAGCCAGTATTCAAGGCTGGACACATTGCCCAGCCTTTGGGGAGATTGTATACCAAACTCTTGCTGGAGGAGATAGAGGATGCGAGGCAGACGGACAGAGACGGGGGGGAGGAGACACAGCCAAACAGACCACAGAGGAGGACACAGACAGGGACACAGAGGTAAAAACAGAACTACAGACGTACCCATAACCATTACTTTCCTCAATGAATAAGAGTTATTTTTTTCCAGGATAACCCCCTCCCATCATCTATCCTAACCTAACCTATCCTTCTTCCATCCCATAAATCCCCTTCAAAATTCCACACCCCAGAGTCGTTATAAAATTGTTAATTGTTATATAGAGGTTT
>WNGS01001312.1:60112735-60117735 GCA_020271785.1 Procambarus virginalis | reverse complement strand
AATCCGAAGGGTTTGTAAAGGGGGCGACAAGAGTGGCAATATTGAAATGCATCGACCCAAGTGAATGATGAAATAAATGAAATAAAAAAAGAAATGATCAAAAGAGGAATTTCAATTTGTTTAAATTTTGACTGGTCACCCCCTTGCGAATCCCTGTCTAAAAGGATTATTAACCCGTCTTTGATTGACTATCCAATGTGGGTTAGAGTGGGTTGTAACGCTCTACTGCGTTGATTGATAAAGATTAAGCCACCCAAGAGGTGGCACGGGCATGAATAGCCCGTAAAGTCTAGTGCACTGATTGTCACGGGGTTGGATCTTGTGAATGACATGTCTCGTATCTCAAGCTTTTTTTGAAGGTCTGTGCACCCTGTGATTGACAGACACAGACACTCACACACACACACACACACACACACACACACACACACACACACACACACACACACACACACACACACACATACACACACACAGGTGGACACATAAATAGGTAGATAGAGTCACACTTTCACAGGTAAATACAATGTTACCTACACTTGTCATTAAAGGCCTCAATCCCATGCTTTAACGACCTATATACCACGATACAGGTATCGTGGTATCTAAGGTAGCCTAGATACCAGATCCTAGATATCTAGGGTATCCTAGGTATCCTAGACGAAAATTGAAATGTATAAAAACAAATTGATTTATTTACAGGCCACTTATGAACCAAGACAAAGCGACAGTCTGGCTGTAATGTAAACTAACTCAAGGGAAACAAAAGTCAAGGAACATAATAAGATATCGAACAATCTTGATATCGAACAATCTTGATATCGAACAATCTTGATATCGAATAATCTTGATATCGAACAATCTTGATGTCGAACAATCTTTAACACTAACCAACAACACGAGAATGCAACAGCCTCTTGAACATTCGAACGTTCGAATGCAACAGCCCCTTCAACATTCGAATGTTCGAATGCAACAGCCTCTTCAACATACGAACGTTCGAATGCAACAGCCTCTTCAACGTACGAACGTTCGAATGCAACAGCCCCTTCAACATACGAACGTTCGAATGCAACAGCCCCTTCAACATACGAACGTTCGAATGCAACAGCCTCTTCAACATACGAACGTTCGAATGCAACAGCCTCTTCAACATACGAACGTTCGAATGCAACAGCCCCTTCAACATTCGAATGTTCGAATGCAACAGCTCCATCAACATACGAACGTTCGAATGAAGTAACAGCCTTTTCAACATACGAAAGTCCAAATGCAACATCCCACGTCAATATACTTAAATTCTACCCAAATACCATGTTATGAACGGTAGAAGACAAAGATTAAGAATATAGGACATAGTTTCCCCTTAGGACGGACGGGGAAGTGGAACCATGGGAAGAAGAATGTGTGTGGAGGGGGAGGAGAGGGAAAGGAACTATCAGGGGGGGGAAAGCGCCAAGCCATTACGACTATATTGTACTAGAAATCATTAGTTTAATCGATTAGCTTAAAAATTAGCTTATAAATTAGCTTAAAACGCAGCATAACCCAGAGACGTTTCGTTAGGTCGCAGACAAAATAAAAATTGCTCTGAAATAGTATTATTTTATAACGAAATTTGAGACAATATGTCTTGGATAAGTTGCTCCACAACAGTGTCGCTTGCATTGTAGACTTCCTATGGCGTTACCTGCCACTTAGGTTCGTCTAATTCGTTATAAAATTATATTATTTCAGAGTAAAAAATTTGTTGAATTTTTTTCATGTTCTACATTCAGCACCAACATTATAGTGAGTAAATATATCGTATTTCTTCATTACTTACGTAATGCAAAGGAGGTGTGGTAGTGTAGTGTAGTGTAAGGTTTTGGGTATTTAGATGGACTGCTCCCTAGGTGTATGTGTGTGTGTGTGTGTGTGTGTGTGTGTGTGTGTGTGTGTGTGTGTGTGTGTGTGTGTGTGTGTGTGTGTGATATTCACAACACAGGGACATCAACTATTCTCTATTCATCAATCGCATCAATGCTGTGATTGGCTCCAAACCGCCAGGGCTGAATTGGCAGACGTAATGTGAGCTGTGAGAGAGAGAGAAAATTTAATTTGTATATAGGCTCAGGACTTGGGTCATGTTAGATGTTGAGATGATCAAGTGTGTTTTGAGGTCTTGTGAGTGGAAGTTCACACTTGTGAGTGGAAGTTCACAAGTTCACTGATCCCACAAGCAGGTCTTGTGAGTGGAAGTTCACAAGTTCACTGATCTCACAAGCAGGTCTTGTGAGTGGAAGTTCACAAGTTCACTGATCTCACAAGCAGGTCTTGTGAGTGGAAGTTCACAAGTTCACTGATCTCACAAGCAGGTCTTGTGAGTGGAAGTTCACAAGTTCACTGATCTCACAAGCAGGTCTTGTGAGTGGAAGTTCACAAGTTCACTGATCTCACAAGCAGGTCTTGTGAGTGGAAGTTCACAAGTTCACTGATCTCACAAGCAGGTCTTGTGAGTGGAAGTTCACAAGTTCACTGATCTCACAAGCAGGTCTTGTGAGTTTAGGAAATCAATCAATGTGATGTTCATGATACGTGAGGATTTTGTCAATTTGTTTATAGATGAATGTTTCCAATATGTGTTGATCGAGTGTCTAAATGTTTATTCTGAGTTGGGGAATTTCACTTGTGTTAAAATCCTGCCCACGAGAGTTATGAATTCACCTAAGGGCTCTGTTTTGGATCTGCAATGCTGTTGGTGCTGCAAGAGAGAGAGATTCCGAGGGGGAGAGTATTTGAGGAGGGGCCTAATTAATGTGTTTGTAAAGGTGAGTTTGGTGTCAAGTTTGGCGTGCCATAGTCTGTATATATTTCCCCCACTATTGCTTAGTGAGCTATGCCATGTTGCTGTGATATATATATATATATATATATATATATATATATATATATATATATATATATATATATATATATATATATATATATATCATGTCTGGATATCAACAGTCTCTGATCTAATGTTATGTCCCAGAACAATGGTTGAAGGTCATATTGGAATGCGCGTGGATATTGTAAAGAAGGAATAGTGTGTTAATGGCATAGTGCATTCATTCCCATTACAGAAGTAGTGATATTGTCATTTTGTGTAGTTTGAGTGAGCCAGTCATATACTCCCATACCGTTACTATGTCAAGTTCATCTTGGGCTTCGCGACATAGTGTGTGTCTGTGGAGATGACACGAGAGACGTCACCTCTGTGTAACAAGTGGTAATGAAGATGGGAGTGTCCTGGGTCAAAGATATGTCACTGATACAGAGATAATGGACCATACAGGGGCGAGAACACAGACCCCGGAAAAAAAATCGCATCACAACCGACGTTGAAAAGGTATTTGACACCTTGTGTCAGGCCGGTTGAGGGCCGTTGACCACTGTAGTATCGGTGGGGGGGAGAGGTCACAGCCAATCACCTGCCGACGATTAGTTTATTGGCATATATTAGTTCCACGTGAGCACGGTATACCCCCACACGTGTGTAAACCTAATTCAGCGTTGAATCGACGTTATTGATGTCGATTCAATGTATATTAAATATAATATTTAATCCATGCTGAATTAACGTGGCTACTGGATATTGTGGGGGTTTTATAGCCTGTTATAGCGACCGCTAGACCGCTCTTTTAGGGGTTCGAACCGGTGATTGAAGTCTGGAACCACCAGGTGTAACCTAACGTCCCACGTACCTCTACACCTAATTTAGCATACACCCTAACTACCCACCCACACCCCCACACACCCCCTCCCCCGTAGTAAGGAGCAGCAACACAAGCACCTCCCCAAATAAGTGTGGTAAGGAGCACTCGTCGCGAGGCAGTAACGAGCAATTCGACCATTCGTCACGTCCAAGTGGTCTCCGATGACGTAATTACCTGCGGCCATTAACCCACTATGATCGTCGCTTTACCGCCCCCCCACACCCCCCCCCCCACCACCTCCCCACCACCTCCCCCCCCCAAGAAGTCCTCCAACCGGCTCTTGGTCTGGTCTCAGGAGGCTGGTGGGGTGTGGCTGGCGTTGTTACTGCTCCTTAAACCACACACACACACACGAGGCTGAAGGAACTGGATCCAACTACAGTAGTTAAGTGAGGGAGAAGTGGAGACATGATCTTGATGTATACGATCCTGAAATGTGTTGGCATAGTTTGATAAAAGTCGGAATAAAGCTGATTGCGGGTTACCTTAACAATCCTTCTAAGTTGATTGGTGTCTTAAAATGTGGCTAGTGGCGCGTTGATGCCACATTCGCCCCCCCGCCCCCAAGCCTCGTATATGGGTTCAAGTCCTGGCCGGGGAGAATTGACCAACCACTTGGGCTGGGCGGTAGAGCGTCGGCCTCACCTCACGCAAGTCGGAGTTCAATCCCCGACCGTTCATAAGTGATTGGGCACCATTCATTCCTTCCCCCGTCCCATCCCAAATCCTTATCCTGACCCAGTGCTCTGCAGTCGTAATGCCTTGGCGCTTTCGTCCTGCTGGTTCCCTCCCTTCATCCAGCAATCAATTGGTAACTGGCTGTCAACAGTCAGGTGACTGTTGACAGGGAGAACTGGCGGGTGAGGCTCACCACCAGCTCTGGGCAGGAGTTAGAAGTCGTCTCTTCCTGTTCCTGAGAAAAAATAATTCTTAATTAAAACAAAAAAGTGTATTTATATTCCATGAGTGTTTTTGTATGTACATGCTCCCAGGTGGCAAAAGTGTGTGTGTATGTTGCAATGGTGCTCTGGGTATGTTGCAAGGGTGCTCTGGGTATGTTGCAAGGGTGCTCTGGGGTATGTTGCAAGGGTGCTCTGGGGTATGTTGCAAGGGTGCTCTGGGTATGTTGCAATGGTGCTCTGGGGTATGTTGCAAGGGTGCTCTGGGGTATGTTGCAAGGGTGCTCCGGGGTATGTTGCAATGGTGCTCTGGGCTATGTTGCAAGGGTGCTCTGGGGTATGCTGCAAGGGTGCTCTGGGG
>WNGS01001312.1:60052999-60087132 GCA_020271785.1 Procambarus virginalis | reverse complement strand
AGGAAAATCCTAGAACATTTATATCTATAAGTGTAGAGTGGAGCATTTAGTGACGCGGTCTCCACCTCATCCTAATCATCCCTAATCTTCATTGTTATCTTCTGCAACGCAGTCCTATATCCGTAGCAACGCTACTCGTACATCAAACAGCAACGCTGTAATCTAAATATCGTGCCTAAACTCGCCAAGAGAGTTCTTCAGTCTGGCACACTTTGTCAGACAGGCACCCGGCTTCAGCTAAGTTTATTGAATGTTATTACTGTAGCGTATTAGTTGGCCAATTAAAGCTAGTATAACATTAATATTCTATAAGACTGATAGTCGGTAAAAAGGCGAGGCAACGCCTCATATTTCTGTGAGTTTATTATTAATATTGTGGTACAGCAGAATCTTATCCAAGCTCTGAACCTCATGAGTGTCCAGTGTCAGAGAAGATTGTCACAATAAGTAAACTAATAATCACGAGTGTCCAGAGTGTAGGAAGAGATTCAACAAGCTGACTGTATTTAATCATATACATTGATCATATACATTGCATATACTTGTATATATAAATTAAGTTAACAATTGCTTGCTTAGTTATTTTTTAAGTAATCATAAAGTTCATTTAATTGAATAATTTTAGTACTCAGTAACAGTACTCAGACCATACATTAAGGTCATTTATCATACTTTGCAATTTACAATTTAAGTTGTTTATAGTATAAATGTATTGGCTGTTAATTGCTAAGGTGCTAGGCTAGACTGTGTATGTTTAAATCTCTGATTTAAACAGAGCCAGTGTTCAGTTATATAACTGAATTTATAAAATCTTATCCTTGTATAAATACAAGCTGATGTGAGATACCTGTTGGCAGGTGGACGTGGAACTACAATCAACCTATCAACTAATTCACTCACCCCACCTGCCCCTTACAGCCCATTATCTGTCATTAGGAAAAGAGGAGCTAGGATTTACGACCCTAGCTAGAGATTTTAGTTGAATTAATTTGCATACAGTAATTTTTAATTTAGTTCAGTACAAGTCTCTGGTAGTCTCCTCTTATATCAATCACAGCAGGTTTTTCCCACATCTTCCAGGCCAAGTCCCTTCATCTCCTCCCCCCTTCCCTTCCCTCCACTTCTTGCCCTTTCCCTTGCCCTTTACCCCCCCCTTTCCCTCTGGTCCCCAAAACCATTACCCCCCTTCCACCCCCCACCCCCCCCCCCCGTCCACCCCCCACCCCCCGTTCACCCTCTCTTAGAGTCATGTATCTAGCTCCACTTCGGAGCCTATGTAAGTCCCACCCATATTTACACCCTGAAAAAGGCCTTTCTTCTATTTATTATTATTATTTTCTTATTTTTCTTCTTCTTTCTTGCTGTCGAGTGGTTCTTCACTCACCTTGGGTTCCCTGTAGTTCATATAGGCACACACACGCGCGCGCGCGCGCACACACACACACACACACACACACACACACACACACACACACACACACACACACACACACACACAGGGTGGAAACAGAGTTCCACAGGGATTGACGGGGGTGGAAACAGGAAATATTTGCAATGAATATCAATAGAACAAGTTGGGCACGGATGGAAGCTTGAGACTCAGATGTGTCATAGGGATGTTATACATTTTTCCTTGAGCGTGAGGGTAGTGAATAAATGGAATGACCTAAAGGAACAGGCTGTAGAGGCTAACTCCATTCATAACTTTAAAAGTAGGTATGAAAGGGAAATAGACCAGAAATCATTGCATTAGACAACCAACTGCTAGAAAAACGTGGTCCGAGTGCTAGAGCTCGATCCTGCAAGCACAAATAGGTGAGTACTAACAAATAGGTGAGTATATACACACGCACACGCAAACGCACACACACACACACACACACACACACACACACACACACACACACACACACACACACACACACACACACGGGAATAAGTTAACATGGGTAACGCCCCCGTGGGAATGAGTGACCACAGTGTACTGATATTTGAGCATTTGGGGGGAGTTAGGGGGGTAATCTCCCCTTAAAAAACATATCTAGAGATGAAAGGGCTGTAGCACCGAAACGGAACTATGAGTAGATATAAAAATTCCTACCAGAAATTCCATGGTAAACATAACTCAGAGTAAAGCCTGGACAAGACATGATGAATTGCATCACACAAAAGTGTTAGGAGGCAGTAAACTTATTTATCCCGGCCCAAAAGGAAAAAAAGGGAAAATCAAAAGATGCAGCGATGGTTTATTCGGGCATGCGAGGAAGCTAGGCAATTAAATGCAAGAGCTTAGGTGAACGATAACTATAACAGCGCCAGAGAGAAGAGAGAGAGATACCAGAGGGCCAGGAATGAATACCACAGTTTGAGAAGAGAAGCAGAGAGACAGTATAAAAATGACACGGCAAATAAAGCTAAGACCGAACCAACACTGCTCCACAATCACATCAGGAGGAAAACAACAGTGAAATTACAGGTGATTAAGCTGATAATGGGAAAGTACAGGTGTACAGAGGTATGTTAAGACCTCAATAAGAGATTCCAGGAGGTCTACACAATGAAACAAAGTGAAGTCCCTGAACTATATAAGAGGTGGCAGAAAACCAGGCAGTTACGGGCTCACCATAGCCCGTGCTACTGGAACTGATTCTGAGTAGCGAATCTTAAACAACAACAACAACAACCAGGCAGCTTGTGAAGGGTTTAAAATTACCAGAGATGAAGTCAGGAGGAACCTATTGGATCTGGACGTGAGAAAGGTGTTGGACCTGATGGAATCTCTCCATGGCTACTGAAAGAGTGTGCATTTGTACTTCGCTTGCCACTCTCCATCGTGTATAATAACTCACTGAAAACAGGAGACCTACCAGAAATATGGAAGACAGCTAATGAAGTCCTAATATACAACAAGGGCGACAGGCAAGAGACACGAAACTACAGGCTCGTGCACCATGCATCGTGAGAAAGAACCTAATAACACATTTGGAAAGAAAGGACTTCGTGACTCACCACCAACATGAGTCTAGGGATGGCAAATGTTGCCTCACAGGTTTAATAGGTCGATCAGCTAATAGCTACGATCAGGTAAGAAAGATTAAGCAAGTAAGAGTAGGGTGGGCACACTGTATTTTCTTGAGCTGTTGAAAGGCCTTTGACACAGTACCCCCTGTGTACATAAGTACACAGGGTACCCCCTGTGTACATAAGTACACAGGGTACCCCCTGTGTACATAAGTACACAAGGGGTACTGTGTTTGTGTGTTAGGCTGGTACATAAGTTGAATAAACAGGTAAGACTAACTAGTAGGGTGCTCCAGTGGATAAGGGTACAGTTAACCTAAGCGAAAGAAAGCAGAGGGTTTCTGTGAGGGGGGTGAGACCTCAGATTTGCGAGATGTCACATGCGGAGTCCTACAGGGTTCTGTACTCGGACCCATCCAATTTTTTATATGCGTAAATGATCTTCCAGAGGGTATAGACACATTCCTCTCAATGTTTGCTGATATTACAATTATGAGAAGGATGAAGACAGAAGAGAACAGCATGTGGCTACAACATGACCAAGACACACTGAAGATATGGTTCAATAAATGGTTGTTAGAGTTTATTAGTTTAACCTGAGCAAATATGAAGTAATTAAGATAGGTGTAGGGAGGAGACGAAACTCCTCCATTTGGATGAAAGCTTTCAAGAATCAGAGGAAGGGAAAGACCTGGGAGATGATATCACGCCAGACCTGTCCCCTGAAGCCCATATCAAGAGGATTTCTTCATTGCACACATAAATCACAATAGCGTGCTAAATCAAATTAACAAATCCACAAGGGCCTTGACGAGGATTCGAACCTGCGTCCGAGAGGATCCCAGACGCTGTCTTTTTTTTACCATGTCGTAGCTCAGTCGATTAAGGCAGCGTCTGGGATGCTCTCGGACGCAGGTTCGAATCCTCGTCACGGCCCTTGTGGATTTGTTCATTTAATGTATCACGCTATTATGGTTTTTGTGTGTATTGAAGTAAGGACGAAGAGGTAGAACATCTGGTTGACAGAACATCTGGTTGACAGAACA
The DNA here is from genome assembly GCA_020271785.1 of Procambarus virginalis. NCBI lineage: Eukaryota > Metazoa > Arthropoda > Malacostraca > Decapoda > Cambaridae > Procambarus > Procambarus virginalis. The sequence continues at coordinate 60,083,065 of WNGS01001312.1, read as the reverse complement.
TCTGGTTGACAGAACATCTGGTTGACAGAACATCTGGTTGACAGAACATCTGGTTGACAGAACATCTGGTTGACAGAACATCTGGTTGACAGAACATCTGGTTGACAGAACATCTGGTTGATTGTGTAAAATCCTGGTTGTTCTTCGGAGAAGCTTCCGGATCCTCGTGAGGGCAATAGCCCTTCAGGTTACAATTATTTTTACCATGTCGTGGTTCAGTTGACTAAGGCGCATCTGGGAACATCCCGTGCATAGGTTCGAACCCTCATCACCGCCCTTGTGGATTTGTTCATTTCTTCAATGGCATATGCTAGGTTGCCAATATAAGAACTGCCTTTAGAAACTTGTGTAAGGAATCATTTAGAACCTTGTATACCACATATGTCAGACCAATCCTGGAGTATGAAGGTCCAGCTTGGAGTCCGAATTTTGTCAAACACGAGATTAAATTACAGAAGGTTCAATGGCATGCCAAAGTTAGGAGGAGACATGATCACCACATACAAGATTCTCAGAGGAATTGATCGGGTAGATAAAGACCCCTTATTTAGCACAGGTAGTACACGCACAAGGGGACACACCTGGAAACTAAATACCCAAATGTGCCATTGAAACATCAGAAAGAATGTCTGATTTGTTAAACAACTTTTTTGATTAGATTAAAAAATCTAAAAAAAAATGTTTAGTGTCAGAATAGCTAAGGAATGGAATGCACTAGGCCAGAAGTAGGCATCCCTTGGCACACGTGTCAAAAGTGACACGCCAACAATTTTTTCCGGCACTATGCGAACAGGTTGACTTAACAGACAGGTCGACTTAACGAACAGCTCGACTTAACGAACAGCTCGACTTAACGAACAGCTCGAATTAACGAACAGGTCGACTTAACGAATACATCAAGTTACCCAACCGGTCAAAGTAACGGACAGGTCAATTTAATGAGCAGGTAGACTTAACGGAACAGGTCGAATTTACGGAACAAGCCAACTTAACGAGCAGGTCAACTGAACGGAACAGGTCGTTAACGGTTTGATGGACTTAAGGTACAGTAATTACGAAAAGGAAGTCGACTCGACGGAAGAGGTCGACTTATAACGAACTAGTACCTACTAACAACCCATCTACTGACCTTGTCACTCTTGTGTTGATTGATTGATGAAGATTAAGCCACTTCCCCCCCCCCCCAAGAAGTGGCACGGGCATGAATAGCCCGAAAGGTGGTAGATTTTTTGTTTAGCATACTGTGTGCTGAGATCTGTCGTGTGTTGATGAAGCGGACATATATCCCGAAGCATCCGGCTCTGCAGTGGTTGAAGCATCCGGCCCCTGCAGTGGCTGGAGCATCCGGCCCTGCAGTGGCTGGAGCATCCGGCCCTGTAGTGGCTGAAGCATCCGGCCCTGCAGTGGCTAGAGCATCCGGCCCTGCAGTGGCTGAAGCATCCGGCCCTACAGTGGCTGAAGCATCCGGCCCTGCAGTGGCTGAAGCATCCGGCCCTGCAGTGGCTGAAGCATCCGGCCCTGCAGTGGCTGAAGCATCCGGCCCTGCAGTGGCTGAAGCATCCGGCCCTGCAGTGGCTGAAGCATCCGGCCCAGCAGTGGCTGAAGCATCCGGCCCTGCAGTGGCTGAAGCATCCGGCCCAGCAGTGGCTGAAGCATCCGGTCCTGCAGTGGCTGAAGCATCCGGCCCTGCAGTGGCTGAAGCATCCGGCCCAGCAGTGGCTGAAGCATCCGGCCCTGCAGTAGCTGGAGCATCCGGATCACAGCCACACTTCAGTGGCCGCTGAGTGAACAGGAAAGCATTTTAATATCAAAAATACATTGAAACACTTTCGACGAAGGAAAGCTTAATCACCACCACCTCCTTTGATCGCCGTCCTGATTAGAATTTGGAGTTTACGAAGCCTTAACGAGGAAGAATATGGTAGAGGATAATGTGAGAGACAGCAGGAGCGACAAGCTCAATACGTCGTCGGCCAAGCGAGAAGGGGTTCCATTAACGATTCATCAGCTCATAATCGCATCTCGCCGCCTCTTGTAAACAAACTCATGGGAGAAAATTACCCTATGATTACCCATTTTCGTGGGAGGAGGGGAGAGGAGGAGGAGGAGGTATGTAATGAATCTTCTTTAACGCAAATTTTCTTTCTCTCTCATGAGCTTTTGTTTCATTGACATTTTACATAACAGTTCCTCAATCTTATTCAACTCCGAGATCGTATATTTCCTGCGTTTGCTTAGTGACACAACTTACAGCCGTAGAAGACAGGAAAGACTAAAATAACTTTCATTCTTGTAAAGAAACCTACTCCACCCAGAGGCCTTCGCTCCAGGAAGAAGATTATGGGGTCTTGGAAAATTTTTCAGCGTTTATTTCCATTATAAACGAGAGTGAGACCATGGTGGGACGGGAGGTCAACACGCGAACATATATATATATATATATATATATATATATATATATATATATATATATATATATATATATATATATATATATATATATATATATAATGTATACATACATTATTGAATGCGACCGAAAGGAGGATGAGATCAAGGATTCTAGCAAGAATCTTCTCTATTTTTCTTACTTTGAGAATTAAAAAGAAAAATTAACTCTCCAAAGTTCATTTTTAGTTTTATTTGGCCTGGCGCTAAGAGTTGTGTTTCGTTAATTCTTGTTAACGACGGGAGACATCTCCCGTCACGCAGGGTGCAGTCGCACCTCCACAGATCTCCAGTATCAGCTCTTGATACTGGTAATTGCTCAAAAGGGCCACCACTTACGGGCTATTCATGCCCGTGCCACCTTTTTGGTGGCTTAATCTTCATTAATCTTCATCATCTTGTTAACATTGTCAAAGGCAATGTAGGAATGACTACAAAATGTAATCATGATTACATTTATATAATTTTTTTTTAATGATTTATGATTTGCTGAATATAACTTGCCAAAGCAAAAAGAGGAGAATATGTGAATATTAATTTATTTTATAGAAACAAATATTTCAGAAGTTCCTTCTTATATTACCATAGTAAAGGAAAATTCAGCAGAATCTTTTATCAATATTTCGCAAGAAAAAAAAATACAGATTGATATTAACATTTTAAGTTTCCTTTCATTAAAGTCAATAGGAAAAAAGAAGGCTACCCCTTTTTTTTTCTTACAAAAGTTAGAAAGGCGTAAGTGTTTTCATCTTTTCTCTCGAACGAGGAAACTGGAAATATTTACATTTTTTCCTCTCGGGAAAATCAAATAATGTGATATCACACATTTTACCGCGAAACATGTTATGAACATGTTTCATGAAAAACATGTAACATGAAAAACATGTAACATAAATGTTATGGGAGCCGGTCGGCCGAGCGGACAGCACGCTGGACTTGTGATCCTGTGGTCCTGGGTTCGATCCCAGGCGCCGGCGAGAAACAATGGACAGAGTTTCTTTCACCCTATGCCCCTGTTACCTAGCAGTAAAATAGGTACTTGGGTGTTAGTCAGCTGTCACGGGCTGCTTCCTGGGGGGTGGAGGCCTGGTCGAGGACCGGGCCGCGGGGACACTAAAAAGCCCCGAAATCATCTCAAGATAACCTCAAGATAAATAACATATTTATGTTATTGTTATCGTTTAACTGCACCTGACTAGTTCTTCCCAATTCTTGTTCGAGTCCTGTGTAGAAGAACGAGCAAATACTGCCTCCACAATATACTTTGGCCATTCGAAAATGTCTGTATTTGATAGGTCAATCTCGCATTGGAAAAGTTGAGCAACTAATTGAGTTTGAAATTGAAAAGTAAATCAGCACGGCTCGCTAACATCCCGGGCTTTCGAAACAGCAGCTGCGTTAGCCAATAAAAATCGGGGGATATCTTGCTTGACCAATCAGATCTGGTATTGAGGATTGCTGGCGTGCCAAATTATCTGGAAGATGAAATGGTTAGACTTAGGTTGCGTTCCTTTTTAAGCACATTGTGGCCCAATGGGTAATGTTGGCGTCTGGCGAAACACGAGTTCGAGTCAACCGCCCTGCTCCAAATATTTTCTGATACACATCAGGCTAGAATGATTTTAATAGAGTTTAGATCCAGAATGTTTTGCCTTTGTAATTTAAAGATTTAACTAATTATGTCACGAATCTTAAAAAGCTTTCACTAAGACGGTAAGAGTCGTAGAAGCTTCAAACCTAAATGAATCATCTGTACATTATGTGAAATTGTCTCGACTTAGAGCGTGATGATAAAGTGATACTCCGTACAAACAGCAACAGTTTCCTGTACCTCAATCATCAGTTCATTGAGTTATTGGTGAGCTTAGAATTCCTGTATCAAGTTGCTACGAATTTAAAAACTTTCAAAACGTTATAACTTGAAAGTATCTGAATTATTACTAGCACTAATTCTCGGAAACTAATATAAATATATATATTATATACTTATATTAGTTCTATTCCCCATATTTTGCGTAGACAACGCAGGAATTCAGCTGTAAATAATGTCCTATAGTCAACTGTAAGCCCATGAAACGTGCCTGTAAATCAATATCCTATTGCTTGCTGGAACTCCCTGAAACGAAGCTGTAAATCGTAGTCCTATATAGTCTGTTGTAAATCATTATCCTCTAGCTTGCTGTAGCTCCCCTGGAACGCAGTTGTAAATCATTGTCCTGTAAATCTAACACAGATGTAAATCAATCATTGCCTTATTGTTTGCTGTAGCCCCCCCCCCCCCCTCCAGGAAGATGCTGTAAATCATTGTCCTGTAGTTTGGTGTAGCCCCAAGTATCGCAGCTGTAAATCATTGTCCTGTAAATCTAACGCAGTTGCAAATCATCATTGCTTGCTGTAGCGGCTACAACGTGGCTGTAAATCCTTCTTGTGACCTCCAGCGCTGACGTGTTTGATGTTTACCAATGCTGACTAACATAAAATAATGCATTGTAATGTTAAATAAACGTTAGAATCAATCCAGACAGCATATTCCTGCTTTAACAAAGACAATCATTTTACTTATAAAAAGACATACTTATGTAAGATAAAATATTATTTTTAGACAAATACTGATGTTGGAATAGTGAGGAAAATTTGCACTGACGGGATAATAGGGAAAAAAATTAACATTGATGTTGGACAAAGCGAGGAAAATATCATTTGGAGGTTAGGTAAGAGCAGAGATGGGCGTGTGGCATTGATGCCAGAGTTGTCCTTATGCTTCCTGAGAGGAAGTTAATTAGTGGTGAGAGTTAGGAGTCCTAACGAGCCTCGCAGGTGATTCATGCCTGCAGTTAGTGAGATCTCGTTGTTTGGGTTAGTTATTTATTATTTTTATATTTTTTTGCATCTCTTTTTCTCTCTTCTCTCTCTCTCTCTCTCTCTCTCTCTCTCTCTCTCTCTCTCTCTCTCTCTCTCTCTCTCTCTCTCTCTCGCTGGAGGAACTCAAATATTAACATAATTTACCAAGAGGTAAAATAAAACTTTCACTTCAGATATTGAGGAGAAAATCAATAATAAAGTTTAGTTAATAATAATAATAAACAATAATAATAATAGATGGAGTTTCTTTCACTTGATGTCTCTGTTCACCTTGCAGAACATAGGTACCTGGGAGTTAGACAGCTGCTACCGGCTGCTTCCTGTGTGTGTGTGTGTGTGTGTGTGTGGAAAAAATAGTTAGTAACAGTTTTTTGATTGACAGTTGAAAGGCGGGCCGAAAGAGCAGAGGTCAACCCCCGCAAGCACAACAATTAGGTCAATACACACACACACACACACACACACACACACACACACACACACACACACACACACACACACACACACACACGTTTAAAGGCGTTAAATTTGCTAAAGACTGAAAAAAAGAGGTGAAATGATCACCACTTCCAAAATAATAACAGGGCCTAACCAAATTGACAGAGAGGAATTCCTGGAACCATAATCTGCGAGCAAGATTACGCAGATTCAGGATAAGGAAGCAAAGGTGCCGAAAAAATATTAGAGTTTTCTTTTGCAGAGTGGTAAACGGTTGGAAAAAGTTAAGTGAGAAGGTGGTGGAGGCCAAACCGTCAGTAGTTTCAAAGCGTTATACGACAAAGAGTACTGGAAGACGGGACACCACTAGCATAGCTCTCACCTGAGACCCAGACAAGATATTCCCTTACATACTAAGAGGCAGAGGAAGCACTGTGTAATCTCCTTTGTAACAGCATTTAACTGATCTCTAGGAAAGAGCGAGCTTTCTGTGAATTGAAAATTGCCTAGTGTGGTAAAATAGAAACAAATACAAATTAAAAGTTTAAAAAATAAGGCTGAACTGCATACGATTTTCCCAAAATAATCATCTGTACAAGAACAGTATAAAAACTAAGCCAGCGGGATTACTGAACTTTTAAAAAGCCAAATTTTGATCTCCAAACACCAGCATGGATTCAGGAAAGAAAAATCCTTATTGTCAAAACTTATCAGAGATAAAAAAAAAATAAGATTACAAAACTTAAACAAGAGAAGAGGGGGGGCCATGGGTAGACTGCACATTCCATGTTTGTCAGAAATCATAGATATTGTTCCTTACAAGAGATTCTTACTCAAGTTATAGAGAGACATTCTTGCATATCATCACAAAGCAGCATTGCTATTACTTGTGTGTGTGAGAGCAGTCTTCAGTACACGCGCATACGCTACCACATCAGTCAGTTTTCACGCACTGTCCAGCCGAAGTACACAACCAGTTGGGCATCTTTGCGACACCGGTGCGCTCATCAACGAACGAACAAATTATCAGGGGGAAAGTGCCAAGCCATTACGACTATATAGCACTTGGAATGGGTCAGAATTCGGGATGGCCCGGAGGGGAGGGAAGGAATGGTGGCCCAACCACTTGGACGGTCGGGGATTGAACGCCGACTTGCATGACGCGAGACCGTTGCTCTACCGTCCAACCCAAGTGGTTCATCAAGCAACAAGGCAAAGTATTCAGTGGTTCTCGTCTGCTTCAAATGTTGTGATATCACCAGCACCTCTCTGGTATAGAACCTCTAGCCTTGCTCATCATGGTTCAGTATGTCTGGGACGTCCAGAGACGCAAGTTCGATCCCATTCCAATGCCTCAATATTTTCTTATAAAGAGTCGCGATATTGTGATGTTATTGTGTTATTCCTGAACAATGTTCTCTGATTGCTGGCAAGAGAAAATCTCCTCCCCAATCGTGTCTGGCTCCTATGTGAAAAGAAGATAAAAAAGGACGCCTTTAGGGGCTCTTTCAGGACCTGTAATTTGGTGTCTGAATGTGTCTGTCTGTCTGACTGATGATGATTCTCGTGCTTGAAGAATTCAACATATTTCTGGCATCAGTGAGGGTGTTTCGGACATGTGTGTGTTTAGAATTGGCACCCACACCGCCCCCCCCCCCCAAACATCTGACACTCAATCCTACACATCTGGCACTCAACCCCAAACATCTGACACCCATTCACACACACATTTGAAAGTGAAGAACCGATGACGTTAATAGGTCTTGATAATGGTCCAGAACGAACCGAAACCTCGTCGGTTTTCTATTTTCAGATGTGTGGGTTGGGTGTCAGATGTGTGAGGTTGGGTGGCAGATGTGAGAGTTGGGTGTCAGATGTGTGGGTTGGGTGTCAGATGTGTGAGGTTGGGTGTCAGATGAGTGAGTTGGGTGTCAGATGTGTGGGTTGGGTGTCAGATGTGTGGGTTGGGTGTCAGATGTGTGAGTTGGGTGTCAGATGTGTGAGGTTGGGTGTCAGATGTTGAGGTTGGGTGTCAGATGTTGAGGTTGGGTGTCAGATGTGTGAGGTTGGGTGTCAGATGTGTGAGGTTGGGTGTCAGATGTGTGAGGTTGGGTGTCAGATGTGTGAGGTTGGGTGTCAGATGTGTGAGGTTGGTGTCAGATGTGTGAGGTTGGGTGTCAGATGTGTGAGGTTGGGTAATTACCCATTTACAATTTCCTGCAGTAAGGAAAAGTAATGACAAGAAAATGAATGCGCGAAATATTATTTTCCATCTTGTCGCGGGACTCCTTAGGTCTCGTGGGCCCCTTTGTGGCCCTCCTCTCTTGGGTCCCAGTAAAATAATCTCTGATATCAAGCAACAGGAGGCTGAAAATGATTGGATAACCCATTGAAAAATATTAAGCACCAGCAGAATAAATAATGAGACTAGAGGCACCAATTGAAACTGAAGCTATTGAAGCAGACAATGTATCATCGTAGATATTAATAGAAGCTGCACAGAGCCTCAGCAAACCTTTTTTTTTTAGCTCTCATCTTAAAGGAGTTAAGCTTCCAGTTGCTGGAAGATGGAAAGTGTGGTGTTAATGTAGAAGACAAAGAGAATGGGGGGTAGAGAGGCAGGACGTCACTTCAGACCAGTATCGCTAACACGCCCCCCCCCCTTACAAAATGTTCCAGAGAACAGTAAAGATAAGATTAGTTTAAACCCAAGAGAGGATTAGTTAGGCAAAAAGATATCAACATGGCTTTAGGCAAAAGAAATCATGCTTCACAAATGTATTGGAATTTTACGATAAATTAATAAAAATGATTCGACAGATAAATCAAAAATAGTTCAATGCAAATAGTTCAAGACAGAAAACGTTTGGTACACCGCCAGCATAAGAAGCTACAACACAAACCTAAGAGGCAGTTGGTAGTAAGTAGCAGAGCACTGACTTGGGTAAGAGAATACCGGACAGAAAGGAGTCAGAAAGTCACAGTGAGGGTCAAAAAGTCAGACTGTGGTAGGGGGTAACAAGCGGAGCACCTCAAGGTATATTGCAACGAACCACGAGTATTTCTTATTTATGCTAATGACCTAAAAACACAAACCGAAACTGACTCTATTTTCCGCTTGTTACAACTTGTAATAAAGTCGTTACATCATGGCTTAACGTGTTTATGACGTATTAGAACGTTGTTACAACTTGCTATATTGGTTGTTATAACTGGTTAGGAGGTGTTAAGAATTGTTCGAACGTTGTACCAACGTCGTAGTTTCGGTGGGTGTTTGGCGGGAATGACCTAACTACAAGGGTTCAGGCCAACATGACGGATGGTCGTCAATACTGGAAAATTAACGAGATCAGTCACGCCAGATGAGGGTTATAAAATACTTAAAGATGAAGTAGACAGTACACACAGAAGTCACAATAGCATGATGAATCCAATGAATAAATCCCCAAGGACCTTAATGAAGGTTCGAACCTTGTGGATTTGTTCATGAAGTAGACAAGCTGCACAAGTGATGAGAATGGGAAGAGGAGACAAAGAGAACGATACACTATGAAGGGAAAACTTATTGGAACTAGAGAAAAAGAACGTGGGGTGAATATGACAGCAAACCCACCTCCGGGGGCACATATAAACAGGATAACATCAGGGGCACGTGTTCTACACTGGCAAAAAGTTGTTACATCTTTCTGGAACCTAAACATGGAGGTATTCAAATCGCCATACTCCGCCTACGTGAGACCAATCTCAGAGTATGCAGTCCAAGCCTGGATTCCCGACCTTAAAAAACATTATAAAGAAACTTGAAAAGATACAGAGGTTTGCATTGAGGCTCATTCCAGCTAGACGAGGGATAGAATATGAAGAAAGATTGAAAAAGATGTACCTAGCGTGGCAACAAAAGAGGAGGGAGAGGAGACTTGATTGAGACATAGAAAGTTTAAGGGGGATTGACAGATTGAAGAAAGATGAAATATTCACAATGAATACATTAGAACAAGTAAGCATGGATGAAAGTTGAAAAAATTATTGAAAAAATAATACGCCATAGAAGTTTTATAAATATATGTTATTTTAAATTTTTGTTAACATTAAAATAGAAAATAGAATAAACTAAGTTAACAGATTATAGAAGGGAATTTCATTCATGATTTTAAACGTAGATATGATATAATTCAGAGTCACTGCATTAAACAACCGGCAGTTGGAAAGGCGGGTCCCATTAACTAAAGTTCCATTGTGCGAGAACAAATAGGTGAGTAGATCCTCACACACACACAAACACCTTTGTCACTACGCCTTTGTTCTCTGTACTGTACCTAATAACGTCGCCATTCAGACTATCTCTATGGACTACCAAACTGTAAAAGTCGGAAATGGTGAACTAATAACAATAGAGAGAGAGAGAGAGAGAGAGAGAGAGAGAGAGAGAGAGAGAGGAGAGAGGGAGAGAGAGAGAGAAAGAGGGAGAGACAGGGAGAGACAGGGAGAGAGAGAAAAGAGAGAGAGAAAGAGAGAAAAAAGAGAGAGAGAAGAGAGAGGGAGAGGGGAGAGAGACAGAAAGAGGGAGAGACAGGGAGAGAGAGAGAGAGAGAGAGAGAGAGAGAGAGAGAGAGAGAGAGAGAGAGAGAGAGAAATACAGACTGCCAGTCATAGAATCAGAGTCAGGAAAGGACAACAATAAGAACAGACAAACAAAGAGCGTGAGATAAGGCGACACTCGGAGGATAAAAAAACGGTTCGAAGGACCAGGAAACTATTGAGCACATATTACAGTTATAATTCCCTGACACTGTCGGCTCGTTTTGGAGGGTCATCATGATGGGTATTGTCCATTGGAGAACACAATACAATCCGGCTCTACTGGAGGTAGATGAGGGTGTGAGGGGGAGAGGAGAGAGAGGAAGAGTGGTAGTGAGGGAGAAGAGCAGAAGGAAGAATAGAGGGAGAGGTGGTCGTGCCAGTAGACAGGTGGAGAGGAGAGGATATGAAAAGAAATGAGATACATATGTCAGGCTGAAAGATATGCACTCAAATACTCTCAAGATCCATGCTGCTTTCTCTGGGTATGTCCGTAGCTTGAGGAGAGACTACGGGAATTAAACCTCATGTCGCTGGAAGACAGAAGAGTTAGGGGGGGATATGATCACCACATACAAGATTCTCAACGGAATTGATAGGGTAGACAAAGACAGTTTATTTAACACAAGGGGGAACACGCACTAGGGGACACAGGCGGAAATTGAGTGCCCAAATTAGCCTTAGAAACATTAGACAGAATTTGTTTAGTGTCAGAGTAGTTAATAAATGGAATACATTAGGAAGTGATGTGGTGGAGGCTGACTCCATACACAGTTTCATGACATGACTGCTACATAAAAGATTTAAGAACCCTTGACAAGGAGGTCAGAAAGAAAATGTTTATCGTGAAAAAGGGGAGAGACCGGCAAAACATGAGTGTATCCAGATGAACCATAGTGATGTGTAAGAGAACTTCTGCAGTGACCGACTGGTACCCCGAGTTGGATAAGCCAGAAAAAAAACAGGTAATTATGTTTTAAATCATCCATAGTCTCAATATTATGTATGATAAGAAACAAGATGCGAGAGCTATTACAATAGGCGACTGGCAATTGAAAGACGGAGGCCAGGAACTGAAGCTCGCCCTGAAGGACCGAACAAGTGAGTATCCCCACCCACCGAGCTGGTCGGCGTTCAAGGCAGTAGTCTCAAGTAATACGTCGTTTACCATTGCTTATTAAACGCCATACAAGCAGATAGTACTTCAGTGTTGACTGAATATCAATAACAAAAATGTTCCCCCAAAAAATCTCCGAAAACAATAGAAAACGAGGTTGTGATAAACAGCCAGAAATAAACATAAAACAGCTGACTACATAAACAAAAAACAGCTGACTACATAAACAAAAAAACAGCTGACTATGTAAACAAAAAACAGCTGACTACATAAACAAAAACAGCTGACTACATAAAAAACCAGCTGACTACATAAACAAAAAAACAGCTGACTACATAAACAAAAAAAACAGCTGACTACATAAACAAAAAACAGCTGACTACATAAAAAACAGCTGACTATCGGAGGGTGGGTGTCAACCAGGCGTGCGCTCGATAGCGTTTGCAGTGTAAACAAGCGCCTCAGTGGCAAGGCAATTTGCTAGAGAAGCGAGAGTGTCTGAAGTGGCAGTCTGAGGTCAATATAAGGAGCTGCAAGAAGATGCTGAAGCGTAAACAAAGATAAGATATGGGAGAGCCAGTTGGAAGATTTTCTTCAAGTTGTGATGAAGTGATTGTTAAAGGGAACTAACACTTAAAAGTGGGAAAAGCTTTGTTAAAAGGTTAAGCTGAGTAAATAAAGCAGAGAGAGAGAGAGAGAGAGAGAGCGAGAGAGAGAGAGAGAAACCGGTGGGGGAAGTGAAAGTTCTCAGTGCACAGGGTAGTTCTCAGAAGATTGAGAAGTTTCTCATAAGTAGTTACTTATAATGTACCTTATGAGTAACTAGAGGAAGTTTCTTACAAGGTAGAGAAGGCAGCAAGTTATGAGAAAGTTCTCACAACTACAAGACTGGTTCCAAATGGGGTACTGACATACTAGAAAGGCCTGAGAAAACTAGACCTGACAACGTTCAACAAATGAAGGGCAAGAGGTAACATGATCACAACATTAAAAATTCTTCGAGGCACTGACAAAGCTGACAGAGGAAATGATTTTTTCAAAGATTTTTGAGCTAGACGAATGAGCTGAAAAAAATACTAAGCAGATGATTCTGGCTTCACACACAGTTTAAGAGAAATTATGATTAGAAATTAGCAAGGTTATTAAGGTGTCATTGGAATAGACGACGGGTGGCTGAACGGCTGGGGACCAGTAGCTAACGCTCGCCCTACAAGCATATTTAGGTCAGCACAAACACAAACACACACACACACACACACACACATACACACACACACACACACACACACACACACACCACACACACACACACACACACACACACACACACACACACACAAGCAGCACCCAAACTACGTAATTCATCCCCTGTAAGGCAGACGCGGTAATAAATTATATACTAAAAAATACAACATATTGCATAAATAAATCATTCAAATTCTTAACATGCAAGAAACTCACACTAAGAGCTTATATATAAAAAAAAATCAGTGTCAGAAAACTCTCCTACCTCAGTCACCTCCCGCCCCCCTGCTGCGTACGATGATACTCCAAGTAAGTCGATACCTGCTTGGCACCTTCGTACACAGAGCCATTATTAACGTGCGGCGGGAGATGCAACGCTGTCGTACAATGTGATGCTGGCAGTGAGGCTTGCGAATGTGTGCATTAGAGCGTGTGTGTGTGTGTGTGTGTGTGTGTGTGTGTGTGTGTGTGTGTGTGTTGTTGTGTGGGGAAGTTTCCCCTGATAGTATTGTATGTTATTGATGTGGGTGTTTGGAATCTCGTTTTATTTTTTTTTTTGTCTTTGTTTTACTTGTCTGACTCTTTCTCTCTCTCTCTCTCTGTCCTTTAATTAGCGCCACACCGAGACACACCACATCCGACTTGATGATGAATAACGCCAATATATTAATAAAATCATTATATATTCAAGTTAAAAATCCTTAGAAGCAAAATAATGAGCCCAAACTCTCAAGTATGACTGGTCGGAGGGATGGGACATCCCTCTCTTCTTGCATCTTGTGTTTCCGCAGCTTCAGGTTAGGCAAGACTAAGCTGGTGTGAGCATGGCGGGTGCCGCGGTTGGCGGGTATGAGCAGACGGCACGCTAAGTCTTGGTTAAAGCATGTTGATCAGACCACACACTAGAAGATGAAGGGACGACGACGTTTCGGTCCGTCCTGGACCATTCTCACTCGACTTGAGAATGGTCCAGGACGGACCGAAACGTCGTCGTCCCTTCACCTTCTAGTGTGTGGTCTGGTCAACATACTTCAGCCACGTTATTGTGACTCATCGCCTGCAGGTCTTGGTTATGCTTCCGGGTTTGTTACCAAGCTTAAATCTTCGCCCTTGACTGGGTATATATATATATATATATATATATATATATATATATATATATATATATATATATATATATATATATATATAATGTGTGTGTGTGTGTGTGTGTGTGTGTGTGTCGGGACAGTGGGATTTTTCGGTCATTTGTGTTATGCTTCAGATATATTAAGGATTTACCCTCTCAGTATCGGTAGGATTTTATTTATGCCAACATGGAGGATTATTCAACTACTATAGATGATGTGAGGTAATTAAAAAAAATTGCAAGAAAGTTATTCGAAAATTCGGGCTCTTCTAGGAAGAATAATTCTTGTAAATACAAGTTACTGAAAGTGATCGAATGGTTTATACCAATAATTCCTATGTTCGTCTAATCTAGAGAAGGAAGTTGAAAATTAACTCTTAATTGATAACTAGTGCTTTGGCTATGCCTACTCTTCAATTGTCATTGTATCTGTCGAATATTTCGGTGTTATTGAGCCAATAGATTTCTGGTGATGATCTGCTTGAGTGTAGAAATTATATATGTCCTTTGGCGAAGCCATGTTGTTGTTTGTGAATTGATCAGCTGCTTTGAGAGGAACTGAATTGGTCGGTTGGACCAAGAGTCTTCAAGACGAACTATGTGAAGGCTCAGACGGCATTCAACTCTTTTTTTGAGGGTTTGAGTTCGATGTCTTGATAGAGTTCTTCATATGGCGGCTGTCTCTCCTCGATCTCGTGGTGTATGGCGAGCTGAACCGTCTGTTTAGTGGCTGTAAGGGTGACGTTACTGTCGATTATATGGGTCGTTGGTGAGTCGTTGTTGGCATAACATGATCTCCCACACCGTGTGTCTGTAGATGCATCATTAGTTTATTATCAAAGAGTAGAGATGTACAAGATTGGGGAGAATAAAGAACCTTTTCTCGATTCGGATATTTGGATGAACGTTTCAGATTAGTGAAATGGTGGTTTGTGCGTCCTGTAACCCTCTGCATGTGTGTGTGTGGTGTGTGTGTGTGTGTGTGTGTGTTGTGTGTGTGTGTGTGTGTGTGTGTGCGTTCACTCGCAAGCCCACCTTTAAAGAGTATCCTCCATCCCCCCCTCTCCCTCTCCCCCAGCCTCCCAAAAAAAAGGCCACACGAAAAAAAATTCGATGCATTTTGTACCTTTTGTCTGTCCTGGACAAAAAAAAACACGATAAATTGAATAGACAGGTTCGGCAGGAGTGAATATGCATGTTGAAGCTTGTGGGGGGAGGGAGGGAGGGAGATAATCTTGTTATTCACAGGACGCTGGACGCTACTATAAGATCTCAATTGTCTTCCTGGGGGGAATTAACGGGGTTCAGGGTAATTAGTTTATTGACGATAGGAATAATATTTTTGTTATTTTTGACTGTGTTACGAATTGGTTTTTTTTTCGGGTAATTTTAAACTCTCCATGTGTGGTTTTTTTTCGTCTGGGTTAAGACTTGTATTTGTGTGTGTTCGTTTGAGACTATTTTGTTTTTTCTGGACTTTAGTTTGTCTATACATGTTGAATGTTTGTATTTGTTTTTTATTGTTTTTGTTTGTTTTTTTTTTATTCATTGTATTTTTTTCTACGTTAATATCTTCTGTTTTGCCTTAGTCATTGTCTGTCTTGATGGTATTATATGTCTATGTAAGTATCCACTCTTATCTGTACCCACATACTCACCCACACATCCACATTCCCACCCACTCACCCACCCACACACTTACACCCTACCCAAATATCCATGCACCAATCCATCATCACCAATATATATATATATATATATATATATATATATATATATATTATATATATATATATATATATATATATATATATAATATATATATATATAATATATATACACGCACATGTCGACATATACCCGCATAAGCACACACCCACATACCCATATCAAGACAAGTTTGGTGGGGGACCTTTGACAACCCACCGGCTTTCTGTCCTCGTCAAGGCCAGTAGAAAGATAGCGGCGTCTCAGGTAAATTCAGGTAAATACCCCACTCATGCGATATCAACACCAGCAGTCTTTCATCGTTTCCCATACAAAATGCACACTATATATCCATATCTACCCAGCCACACCATCTACATCTACCCAGCTACACCATTCACATCTACCAAGCCACGCCAAATATCTACCCCTCACACTATTCTGCTCTGCACCTCTGCCTACATCTGTATCCTGCCCCTCCTACCTCACATCTGAAATCTCCTACCTCACACCTGTATTTTTCCTACCTCACACCTCAATCCCCTTACCTCACACCTGTCAACCGACTTCAAAAACCGATCCCTCCCCTCACCATCCCTCCCTTAAGGCCAATTAACGAAACACCTCGTTAACTGTAGTGAGAAACAGAGACCAAGGTAGTGGAGAGACCAAGTTGCTGCAGAAACGAGTTTTTGCTTCAGGGTCGACTGCTTTTGTTTTGATATTGTTAGATATTGTTTACCTGGCGGTAGTTGGATATACTGAGGGGGGGTTGGAGGGTTGTATTTAGCTCTTGGTTCTCGCCTTTCTAACCAACGGTTGTGTGACAAACTGACCCCCCAGCTGTTTTCCTTATCTTATCTCCCATATATTCTCTCTTTCTCTTCTTGTATTTTCGTCACATGTAGTTTCATTGCATATATATATATATATATATAATATATATATATATATATATATATAATATATATATATATATATATATATATATATATATATGAGAGTTCGAACCCTGGTATCAGAGATTGGCTTGCGATCGTCACCTCACTCCCACCGTCCAGATATGCAGCAACTAAGATCACTATCACCCCTCGTCTCGTCTCCCCATAAGATGTGATCTTTTATCTACTTAGGAAGAGTTATGAGGGGGGGTAGGTGGGCTGTGTCGTAAGTTGCGAGTCGTACGAGGCCATTTTTACTACCATCTGACTTATCAGATAAATTGGTTGCAGTTAACTTTGGTTCGTTAGTATGAGGAATTATCAGGGGAAAGCGCCAAGCTATAACGACTATATAGCACTGGGAAGGGATCAGGATAAGGATTTGGGATGGGACGGGGGGAAGGAATGGTGTCTAACCACTTGGACGGTCGGGGGATTGAACGCCGACCTGCATGAAGCGAGACCGTCGCTCTACCGTCCAGCCCAAGTGGTTGGGCTCGTTAGTGAGACTAATTTATCTGCAAGTAACGTTTCAACCCTCCTTTGTTGCTATCGAATATTTCTGGATAGTAGACTCTGCAAAAATGGTAAATCCTATGATATCAAGCACGCCAGTATAGAAAATCCTATGATATCAAGCACTCCAGTATGGAAAATCCTATGATAGCAAGCACTCCAGTATGGAAAATCCTATGATATCAAGCACTCCAGTATAGAAAATCCTATGATATCAAGCACTCCAGTATAGAAAATCCTATGATATCAAGCACTCCAGTATGGAAAATCCTATGATATCAAGCACTCCAGTATGGAAAATCCTATGATATCAAGACTCCAGTAAATGGTAAATCCTATTATATCAAGCACTCCAGAAAATGGTAAATCCTATGATATCAAGCACTCCAGTAAATAGTAAATCCTATGATATCAAGCACTCCAGTAAATAGTAAATCCTATGATATCAAGCACTCCAGAAAATGGTAAATCCTATGATATCAAGCACTCCAGTAAATAGTAAATCCTATGATATCAAGCACTCCAGTAAATAGTAAATCCTATGATATCAAGCACTCCAGTAAACTAAACACACACACACACACACACACACACACACACACACACACACACACACACACACACTAGGTATTTACATTCATTTATAAAGCTTCGGTCTTTGACATGTTCGTTGCGTTGAAAATAGTCTTAAACTTACATATTTTAACTAATTTGTCAGAATTCAGACATAATTGGCTGAATTATGTCTCTCTTTTAGAGAATTATTACTCTCTTTTTCTCTCCTTTTGACATAATTGTTCAAAAGTTTCATCCTACAGAGAATAGCGTGCGTTTCTAAGATACAAAAGGCCTTTCCTTCCTTTCTGAATCGTCACACCGCGACGCTGGAACAGGAAACTGGCTGCTCTTTGGTCTCTCGTTTGCCTTACGAGTTTTTTGCCCACTTTCAATAGGAACTTAAGTCATATTTACCCCAGGCACCCAAGGGCTCCGGAGCCTTTGGCAAGAACCTATAGCAATGTGTTTTAAGGTTCCTGTGCTTATTGGGTTTAGGGGTCTCCCGTACCCTATATGATACGCACTCGGCTGCCCAAGATTACGCACCTTTAGAAAAACACAAACTTACGCACCTTTACACAACGTGTGACTGTAATTGGTTGTTGAAATGTAATTATACGTCAACCTCAGGCTCTGATTATAACTGTTGTCTCATGCTTCTGAATACCGGAATGTATTCACTATTTAAATGTAATCAGAACTCATGTAAATCAGTATTATTCAGTATTTACATATAATCAGAGAGCTCTATTTTGCTGTCATTGCTGTGTTTGCGTCTGTAATCGAGGCATTACATACCAGTGTACTGTTCTGGGTCGTTGTAATTTCATTGATTTGCTATGTATTCTGTTTTAATGCCAGCAGAGGTCCTGATTGGCTAAAAGATTTGGCGTTAATTTAACACGAATTAACGTGTTAATTCGATTGGATTGAATTACAAATTGGGTTGGTCAATATGTTTTCGCGTTATATGCAATACTTGAAGTGATTAGCTAACGTTTTTTTTAATGTATATGCAACAGGAACACTGATTGGTTAACGCAAATTAGCAGTTAATACATCGCAGTGAATGCATTACACGTAATTGTTTCAAATAAATCTACGATACACTTTCTAGATAATTTTATCAGTTGGGTTATTATGTAATTATATTGATCATAGAGTCTAGCTCCCGTGGTGTACATTTATATATATATATATATATATATATATATATATATATATATGAAGCTGGAGGAACTCGACAACCTATGATAACCATCTTTGTACCCTATATGTAACTCCTTTTTTGTAACAAAGTTCAAATAAAACAAATATATATGTGTACATACAAAAGAATGGGGGTGGTAGGAGAAGGTAATATTAGTGTTCAGTGAGAAACCACAAGGTCTCCTCTGAATACTTTTATTTTCTTCTCCGAGGCTATGGGTTCCCACATTGGCACCAGAGGTGGTACCCTCACAAACTTTTTTTTTTATTAAATATATATATATATATATATATATATATATATATATATATATATATATATATATATATATATATATATATAGCAGAGAGATAGAGAAGCAGAGTAATTCACAAACTTACTGAACCACAAAACCAATCAGAGCTTTTAAATATTCGACAGGTGAGGCAATCAGCAGACTAAACCGATTATCTTACAAGATAATTACTTCAGTCATTAATTACACTTTCGATGACAGTTGATCCTAATTACCTCGGGGTAATTAAGAGCAGCTTACCATATAAATAGCTCCTGAGGCCTTGAAACAGGAACCTTGGTAGGTATCTGGATCTGTGGAAGCGTCGATGAGCCTATTGACTCCAGAACGAGGATTCAATAAGCATTAAAGCCACCACTTTCGAAACCAGTACATCTTTCAACAATCATGGCAGCTTGGTATGCGTCTAGGCGCACTACCTCTAGAGCAAGGGGAGACATCTCCTGTCCACGAGGCTAACCATAGCCCGTGCTTCTTGCCCCGCTCCTGTGCCAGGTAAGTTACGGGCTCACCATAGCCCGTGCTACTTGGAACTTGTTCCGAGTAGCTGAATCTATAACAACAACAACCTCTAGAGGATAAGGGTTTTAAATAATGTTGGGATATGTTACCTATGGCTGGTGGAGACGCTATGCCTACCCAGCGGCATAGTGGAATGTATATAAGTATGAATGTATATTTGTTAGCATGTATTTATACATTTGACCCAGAGTAAGCAGCACAGGCAGTGCAAGCCTCTGCAACAATAGAGTTGAAACCCTTTGGTCCATTAATATCGTCGCATTTGGATGAGTGGATCATTCATTAAGATGAAACAATGAAATGCATGGAAATATTTTTCTATTGTAATGACTCATAACCATTCAATGATTTGTGGGATTTTTTTTTTTGTTTGAATATTCGCTTTGAAATAGAATTTTATTTACAACTTTTTGTGAACAAATAATACACGTAGGGGATTTCTGTTTTATAACTCGCCACCCAATAGTGGAAAATAATGTGGTGTTGATAAATATAAATATGTATATGCTTGCGGTTATGCAGATTTATGTATGTGTATGTATGAATGCTCATAAAACTAACTTTGATATATAGAGTAACTTCTTGTTTAGTTTTAATTTAATCTTGACATCTTTTATTGGCTTTTTAATTAATCTCATAATTAATCTCATAATTGTTTCAACTTCTACATGTCTCGACTGGTGAGAAGGTTTTACTTATATCAATTAATCTTAACACTGTACTATTATTAATAAAATTATTGATTAATTATGCACCATATTTTTAATGCTCCATACGACTGATGATTGCGTTTTCGGTGGCAGCCACCGCTTTAACGAGCCTAGCCTGAAAACAGGTGCCATGCACGCATTAAACCCGCTTCATAAACAAAAAGCGGTTTACACATGGCAATCCATCCTCAGACCAAGTCCATTCCATCCAGCGATTGACCCCCAAGACGCATTCATCAGTTTTATCATGCTGCTCATTCAACAGGAATTTTCTCGTATATAAATTAATATTTTTTATATTACCATACTGTGCACATTAGGCATTAGTTAAGGTTGGTGTTTAAGTTCTGGTGGTGATTATTTGTATTTGTAGTACCCGGGTGAAGCTTTTACAACGTTGTGGTTCGAACACAATTCGTCAGCGAAGCACTTGTTCGAGAGGTGTTCGGACGTCATCAGTTGTGAGTCGTGTGTAAACCGTTTTCATTCATAAACAAAGGGTTTGGCGGGTGTATGGAATGGACTCTGGCCTTTGTTTATGAGGACATCCTGAAACACGACTAAAATCTGATGATGTTCGAACATTTCTCGAACAGTGCTTCGCTGACGAACTCTGTTCGAATCGCAACTCTGTAAATGCTTCACCACGTTCTACAAATAAAAATAATAGGCAACAGAACCTAACAACTAACGTAACCATCAACTAAATATGCACAGTATGATAATATATAATATTATTAATATTAAGAAAATTATTTCCACTTTTAAAGAAAAACCATGTTATCAGTGCTGAAGCGTCTGTGGGGTCGGCCGCTGGATGGAATGAACACGTCTGAGCACGGGTTAGACACGTGTATAAAGTATTTTTCATTCACCAAACAAGGGGTTGATGGCTGAATTAACGAGCATCTGGCCATTGCTTATGAGGAAGGGCTTCACTAAAACCATCCCAATTAATCTTCGCATCTCGCTCGAGTTAGAAAAAAAATACCTGTGTTGGGGGTTCAACTCAGACCCCAGTAATATATATATATATATATATATATATATATATATATATATATATATATATATATATATATATATATATATATATTATATATAATATACACTTTTCGGTGTATATGTATCGAGAAGCGTGTGTATGTATACCGCGAGAGTAAACTTTGGTTCTGGTTCAGGCTAAAGTTTACATTCTGGTCGGTCAGATATCACTGATAATGAACATTTATAAATTAATAGGTATTAAGCCAATCACTAATCCAAACCAAACTCAATAACTCTCAATTGATTATGTATGAATTTGATTCTAAATTTGGTAACAATTATGATTTTTTTTATATCTGATAAATGTAGCCTCTAAATCTAAATCTAAATCGTGGGTATATAGCATATTATTATATATATTATCTGTTATGGTATTATTATTATTATGACTCTCTGAGGTAAACATTTTACTGTAAACTTGGGTATACTAACCCAATTAAATGGACAAACTGTTATGAATAAACATTGTAATTTTAATTTCAAAATGAATTTGAATTATCTCAAAAGTTTGTCTAGTGTTTGTGTTAAAGGACAATTAACTTCTGAAGGGTTCTTTAAGTCATCAAAAATAGCTTACTGACCAACCAGGATGTATATGTTAGCTCTGAAGAGCGGACAGAGCTAATATATATATATATATATATATATATA
This sequence comes from Procambarus virginalis, assembly GCA_020271785.1. Classification (NCBI taxonomy): domain Eukaryota; kingdom Metazoa; phylum Arthropoda; class Malacostraca; order Decapoda; family Cambaridae; genus Procambarus; species Procambarus virginalis. The sequence goes on along the minus strand of WNGS01001312.1, from coordinate 60,061,091 downwards.
TATATATATATATATATATATATATATATATATATATATATATACTCTGTTTACACACACAGAGACGCAAAATATATATGTACCATTCATTGAATTTATTCCATGATGCCTAAGGACGGGTGGGAACGGGTTTAATACCTGTTAGTCTCTGGCGGGTTATCAAGGTTAACCTGTAAACTGATAGATCAAATAGAAGCTGGTGCATCTCTCTCTCTTTCTCTCTCTCTCTTTCCTCTCTCTCTCTCTCTTTCTCTATCTCTCTCTCTCTGTAAATATCTCATTTCATATCATCAATGTTCACCTCTTAAAAAAAAATAACAAGTTTCACCCATATTCTTTAAATATAATTGTCAAATGAACGAATATACCCAACCTATCCTAACCACATAATTTAAAACATTGATGGGTCTATGAAGGAATGCCTATCTTTTTATTTATCTGTATGAATTAATTTATAGATGTGCCTTTGAGCTCATGGAATCGAAAACCTTTGATTATCACTGCAGCATTGGCTTGAAAACGGCTTGAAAATGGCTCGAAAATGGCTTGAAAATCTATGAGTGTGGCTGCAGCAAAGATGGAACAGGGCCTCGGAACCTATATGAGTATGGCTGGCCCATCGATTATCCATATCTTTCGCTTACCTGTTGTTGGTTTCCGGGATCAACGTCCCCACGGCCCGGACTCTCATCTGGGCCAGGAGGATTTATGAAACATTTACACATCTATTTACGAGCATTTATATCTTTCCTCAATTTTCTCGCCAACCTTTTTTGCATTTATTTAACAATTGATGAGTTCCGAATCACTATTTTACATCGGCTGTTTACGAATCGGCTGTTTACGCAATTATATAATTTTATTTGGAAGTTGGGGAGAAGTAAAGCCGCCGAAGAGTGAGACAAGATGTTGACAAATACTTGAGTATCTACTTAGACGTCTTAGCTTTGATCAGCTTAGCTTTGATTAGCTTAGCACATGATCTTAGCTCTTAGCTTTTAAACGTACATTTTTTAGACTTAGCTTTTAAATGCACATGCTCGCAGTCTGATGTATGATATCTTAATCCACTGCCAGGTTGCGTGGATTAAGATATCCTGCTATCATTACACTCACAATTCCCTCTCTGTCCCCCCCCCCCTCTCTCTTGAAATCTAAATCGATGGTTTCGATTTAACTATACATATTACAGCTCTAGGGAAAGACTGACACATTTTACGAAAAAAATCTATTCATTTTTAGTCTATCTCTAAATCCTCTAAATTTGTGTATAGCAATGACCAATCCACAAGGGCCGTGACGAGGATTCGAACCTGCGTCCGAGAGCATCCCAGACGCTGCCTTAATCGACTGAGCTACGACATGGTCAAAAGGATTAAGACAGCGTCTGGGATTCTCTCGGACGCAGGTTCGAATCCTCGTCACGGCCTTGACGAGGATTCTCTCTTAAAATTAGTTCCTCGTAAATGCTGTCATGGCCACGAGACAATTTGAATTTCGTTCTCACTATCGAACTAAATGGGTTACGTTTCTAGACAAATATATGCATATTAAGAGAAAAACTATTTATGACTTTTGTTTTCAAGGAGTGGATATATTATATCTCTCGCTCATTAGGAAACATGCATATTATTGAGAGGAAATTGGTTCACGGTGAGAAATTCCCATTTTGGTCAGGAAGAAGTCAGCATTTTCAGCATGGAGCTGCAATAGAGGGCGGTATATGGTAATCCGAAGGGTTTGTAAAGGGGGCGACAAGAGTGGCAATATTGAAATTGCATGCAACCCAATGAATGATGAAATAAATGAAATAAAAAGAAATGATCAAAAGAGGAATTTCAATTTGTTTAAAATTTTGACTGGTCACCCCTTTGCGAATCCCTGTCTAAAAGATTATTATCCCGTCTTTGATTGACTATCCAATGTGGGTTAGAGCGGGTTGTAACGCTCCACTGCGTTGATTGGTAAAGATTAAGCCACCCAGAGGTGGCACGGGCATGAATAGCCCGTGTTGGATCTTGTGAATGACATGTCTGGTATGTCAAGTTTTTTTTTAAGGTCTGTGCACCCTGCGATTGACACACACATTCACACACACNGCGTGTGGCATTGATGCCAGAGTTGTCCTTATGCTTCCTGAGAGGAAGTTAATTAGTGGGTGAGAGTTAGGAGTCCTAACGAGCCTCGCAGGTGATTCATGCCTGCAGTTAGTGAGATCTCGTTGTTTGGGTTAGTTATTTATTTATTTTTATATTTTTTTGCATCTCTTTTTCTCTCTTCTCTCTCTCTCTCTCTCTCTCTCTCTCTCTCTCTCTCTCTCTCTCTCTCTCTCTCTCTCTCTCCGCTGGAGGAACTCAAATATTAACATAATTTACCAAGAGGTAAAATAAAACTTTCACTTCAAATATTGAGGAGAAAATCAATAATAAAGTTCAGTTAATAATAATAATAAACATATAAAAATAGATGGAGTTTCTTTCACTTGATGTCACTGTTCAGCTTGCAGTACATAGGTACCTGGGAGTTAGACAGCTGCTACCGGCTGCTTCCTGTGTGTGTGGGTGTGTGTGTGTGGAAAAAAAAGTAGTTAGTAACAGTTTTTGATTGACAGTTGAAAGGCGGGCCGAAAGAGCAGAGGTCAACCCCCGCAAGCACAACAATTAGGTCAATACACACACACACACACACACACACACACACACACACACACACACACACACACACACACACACACACACACACGTTTAAAAGGCGTTAAATTTGCTAAAGACTGAAAAAAAGAGGTGAAATGATCACCACTTCCAAAATATAACAGGGCCTAACCAAATTGACAGAGAGGAATTCCTGGAACCATAATCTGCGAGCAAGATTACGCAGATTCAGGATAAGGAAGCAAAGGTGCCGAAAAAAATATTAGAGTTTTCTTTTGCAGAGTGGTAAACGGTTGGAAAAAGTTAAGTGAGAAGGTGGTGGAGGCCAAAACCGTCAGTAGTTTCAAAGCGTTATACGACAAAGAGTACTGGGAAGACGGGACACCACTAGCATAGCTCTCACCTGAGACCCAGACAAGATATTCCCTTACATATTAAAGGAGGCAGAGGAAGCACTGTGTAATCTCCTTTGTAACAGCATTTAACTGATCTCTAGGAAAGAGCGAGCTTTCTGTGAATTGAAAATTGCCTAGTGTGGTAAAATAGAAACAAATACAAAGTTAAAAAATAAGCTGAACTGCATACGATTTTCCCAAAATAATCATCTGTACAAGAACAGTATAAAAACTAAGCCAGCGGGATTACTGAACTTTTAAAAAGCTAAATTTGATCTCCAAACACCAGCATGGATTCAGGAAAGAAAAATCCTTATTGTCAAACTTATCAGAGATAAAAAAAAATAAGATTACAAAACTTAAACAAGAGAAGAGGGGGGCCATGGGTAGACTGCACATTCCATGTTTGTCAGAAATCATTAGATATTATTCCTTACAAGAGATTCTTACTCAAGTTATAGAGAGACATTCTTGCATATCATCACAAAGCAGCATTGCTATTACTTGTGTGTGTGAGAGCAGTCTTCAGTACACGCGCATACGCTACCACATCAGTCAGTTTTCACTCACTGTTCCAGCCGAAGTACACAACCAGTTGGGCATCTTTGCGACACCGGTGCGCTCATCAACGAACGAACAAATTATCAAGGGGAAAGTGCCAAGCCATTACGACCATATAGCACTTGGAATGGGTCAGAATTTGGGATGGGCCGGAGGGGAGGGAAGGAATGGTGGCCCAACCACTTGGACGGTCGGGGATTGAACGCCGACTTGCATGACGCGAGACCGTTGCTCTACCGTCCAACCCAAGTGGTTCATCAAGCAGCAAGGCAAAGTATTCAGTGGTTCTCGTCTGCTTCAAATGTTGTATAGTGATATCACCAGCACCTCTCTGGTATAGAACCTCTAGCCTTGCTCATCATCGTTCAGTGTGTCTGGGACGTCCAGAGACGCAAGTTCGATCCCATTCCAATGCCTCAATATTTTCTTATAAAGAGTCGCGATATTGTGATGTTATTGTGTTATTCCTGAACAATGTTCTCTGATTGCTGGCAAGAGAAAATCTCCTCCCCAATCGTGTCTGGTTCCTATGTGAAAAGAAAATAAAAATGACGCCTTTCAATGCTCTTTCAGGACCTGTAATTTGGTGTCTGAATGTGTCTGTCTGTCTGACTGATGATGATTCTCGTAGTTTGAAGAATTCAACAGATTTCTGGCATCAGTGAGGGTGTTTCGGACATGTGTGTGTTTAGAATTGTCACCCACACCGCCCCCCCCCCCCCCAAACATCTGACACTCAATCCTACATATCTGACACTTAACCCCTATACATCTGGCACTCAACCCCAAACATCTGACACCCATTCACACACACATTTGAAAGTGAAGAACCGATGACGTTAATAGGGCTTGATAATGGTCCAGAACGAACCGAAAGCTATTCGGTTTTCTATTTTCAGATGTGTGGGTTGGGTGTCAGATGTGTGGGTTGGGTGTCAGATGTGTGGGTTGGGTGTCAGATGTGTGAGGTTGGGTGTCAGATGTGTGAGGTTGGGTGTCAGATGTATGGGTTGAGTGCCAGATGTGTGGGTTGGGTGTCAGATGTGAGGTTGGGTGTCAGATGTGTGGGTTGAGTGCCAGATGTGTGGAGTTGGGTGTCAGCTCAACAGTCACGTTATTTTGACTCATCGTCTGCACCCTACAGTGTTGATAGTCAAGCATCAGAAAAATAAACCCATGTACCGTACAGGAAGAATTATATATATTGCCTCAGTATTGGCTTCCCCCTCATTTGTGCCCGAACCATTGACTTCACTTGGCCTTCGTGAAGCCTCAGGCGATCTCATTCGTATCATGTACATTGAATTTGCAACAATTACCACCACACAATTCTTCACGCTCTGCAAGCTGTATTAAGATACAATTACCCATTTACAATTTCCTGCATTAAGGAAGAGTAATGATCAAAAAATGAATACGCCAAAATATTATTTTCCATCTTGTCGCGGAACTCCTTAGGTCTCGTGGGCCCCTTTGTGGCCCTCCTCTCTTGGGTCCCAGTAAAATAATCTCTGATATCAAGCAACAGGAGGCTGAAAATGATTGGATAACCCATTGAAAAATATTAAGCACCAGCAGAATAAATAATGAGACTAGAGGCACCAATTGAAACTGAAGCTATTGAAGCAGACAATGTATCATCGTATATATTAATAGAAGCTGCACAGGGCCTCAGCAAACCTTTTTTCTTTAGCTCTCATCTTAAAGGATTTAAGCTTCCAGGTGCTGGAAGATGGAAAGTGTGGTGTTAATGTAGAAGAGAAAGAGCTAGACGGGGGGGTAGAGAGGCAGGACGTCACTTCAGACCAGTATCGCTAACACGCCCCCCCCCCTTTACAAAATTTTCCAGAGAACAGTAAAGATAAGGTTAGTTTAAACCCAAGAGAGGATTAGTTAGGCAAAAAGATATCAACATGGCTTTAGGGAAAAGAAATCATGCTTCACAAATGTATTGGAATTTTACGATAAATTAATAAAAATGATTCGACAGATAAATCAAAAATAGTTCAATGCAAATAGTTCAAGACAGAAAACGTTTGGTACACCGCCAGCATAAGAAACTACCACACAAACCTAAGAGGCAGTTGGTAGTAAGTACCAGAGCACTGACTTGGGTAAGAGAATACCGGACAGAAAGGAGTCAGAAAGTTACAGTGAGGGTCAAAAAGTCAGACTGTGGTAGGGGGTAACAAGCGGAGCACCTCAAGGTAGAGTGCAACGAACCACGAGTATTTCTTATTTATGCTAATGACCTAAAAACACAAACCGAAACTGACTCTATTTTCCGCTTGTTACAACTTGTAATAAAGTCGTTACATCATGGCTTAACGTGTTTATGACGTATTAGAACGTTGTTACAACTTGCTATATTGGTTGTTATAACTGGTTAGGAGGTGTTAAGAATTGTTCGAACGTTGTACCAACGTCGTAGTTTCGGTGGGTGTTTGGCGGGAATGACCTAACTACAAGGGTTCAGGGCCGACATGACGGATGGTCGTCAATACTGGAAAATTAACGAGATCAGTCACGCCAGATGAGGGTTATAAAATACTTAAAGATGAAGTAGACAGTACACACAGAAGTCACAATAGCATGATGAATCCAATGAATAAATCCACAAGGGCCTTAATGAAGGTTCGAACCTTGTGGATTTGTTCATGAAGTAGACAAGCTGCAGAAGTGATGAGAATGGGAAGAGGAGACAAAGAGAACGATACACTATGAAGGGAAAACTTATTGGAACTAGAGAAAAAGAACGTGGGGTGAATATGACAGCAAACCCACCTCCGGGGGCACATATAAACAGGATAACATCAGGGGCACGTGTTCTACACTGGCAAAAAGTTGTTACATCTTTCTGGAACCTAAACATGGAGGTATTCAAATCGCCACACTCCGCCTACGTGAGACCAATCTCAGAGTATGCAGTCCAAGCCTGGATTCCCGACCTTAAAAAACATTATAAAGAAACTTGAAAAGATACAGAGGTTTGCATTGAGGCTCATTCCAGCTAGACGAGGGATAGAATATGAAGAAAGATTGAAAAAGATGTACCTAGCGTGGCAACAAAAGAGGAGGGAGAGGAGACTTGATTGAGACATAGAAAGTTTAAGCTGTCTCTCCTCTCTTCTTCTCTCTCTCTTCTCGTCTCTCTCTTGCAAACTAAGACTAGGGCTCATTAGGGCTGTGCGAATGAAGTTCCCTAGTGAAACTGCAAGCAGAGCTGTTATCCTACCTCATTTCATTGAATCTTGCTCCTAGAGTGTCATCTCTCTGTCACTCTTTTTCTTCTGTTCTCTTTCACTATCTGTCTATCTCTTTTCCTCTTCTGTCTCTTTCTGGCACTTTTCACCTCATAATTTCCTCTCTCTCCTCTCTCCTCTCCGTTTCTATCCTTCCTCTCTCTCTCTCTCCTCTCCTCATCCTCTCCTCACTTCCTCTCTCTCTCTCTCTCTCCCATCACCCCTCGCTGGAGTGTGAGGCGGAGGATTCTTCCTTCGAGAGATAACGAGCGCAATTTGTGGGAATTTCTGAGTTGCAAAGACTTAACAAAAAAAAATGGGGTCGCGCTTTTTGATAATACATCGTGGTATGTTATACAACAGATGTAGTGCAAGGGTATGTTTCTCTTATGATATTACAACTATATATGCTAGTTCGAGGCTTATATGACGCCACTGAGACTTCCACCTGTCGACGGGTTTACACGCAGTTGAAATTGTCGTCTCTTTTTAGCATTCTACGACGCAGGTTGTTTTTGCTTTCGACTTAAAAAGCATCTGAAACCCTTTACTTTTCTGCCTGACTTCACATGCCGGAAGAAAGCCGAAGCTGTCTCTCTCTCCCAGATTTAAGACTCAGGCAAAAATTCCTGTCTATTCAAGACTTAAATATATACGACGCAGCTAAATATAACATTACCAACTGAATATATAATAAATTGATATATATATTATATATAGTATATATATATATATATATGTATATGTATATATATATATATATATATATATATATATATATATATATATATATATATATTTCTTTCGTGTTATTACATAATGTGTGATTGCCTTTTGTCTTCTCAGAACTGGAAAATGGTTCTATTCTCCATTTCTGGGAAATTCATGTTTTTTCTTCTATCTTTTTTTTCACCCTCACTTTTATCCCGTGTACTTAACCACGTTTTCTTGTGTGTTCTCACTTTTTTTGGTCAAAAGCACACCACAAGGCATGTACATTTCTTCACTGCTATTTTGTGATGTCTTTAAAAGTTCTCTTTTGGTCGCTTGTGTATGTTTGTGTGAGAGCTGTTTTGGCTTTGATGTTTTTGTTATGTTTTTGTGTTGAACATTCGTGCTTGTTGTAGGTCTCTGTTGAACACTGCTTGTGGTAGTTGTGAGGTCTCTGTTGAACAGTGGTTGTGGTAGTTGTGAGGTCTGTTGAACACTGCTTGTGGTAGTTGTGAGGTCTCTGTTGAACAGT
>WNGS01001312.1:60016354-60031265 GCA_020271785.1 Procambarus virginalis | reverse complement strand
ACAGAGAGATATATTTAGGGCCTTGGGACTGAGTGGACAGCGCTCGGGGGTCGTACTCTTATGGGGCCAGAGTTCGTTTCCAAGCCGCGGCAGAAACAAAAGGGCCAGAGTTTCTTTCACACTGATGCCCCTGTTCACCTAGCAGTAAATAGGTACCTAGGAGGTAGGCAGCTGCTACGGGCTGCTTCCTGGGGATATGTGTGTTTACGCGTGTGTGTGAGAGAGAAATATATGTAGTAGACATAATAGAGTAAAAATAGCTTGGTTAGTAAGGCGGGGTCCAAGAGCTAACACTTCGATTCTGCAGGCACAAATAGTAAATACACACACACACACACACACACACACATACACAACAGAGTAGTTGACGGGTGGAATGTATTAGGCAGTGATGTGGTGGAGGCTGACTCATACACAATTTCAAATATCGATATGATAGAGCCCAATAGGCTCAGGAATCTGTACACTAGCTGATTGACAGTTGAGAGGCGGGACCAAAGAGCCGAGGCTCAACCCCACGCAAGCACAACTAGGTGAGTACAACTAGGTGAGTACACAGTTCCAGATGACCCTATCGACCTTACCGTGAAAATCAGAGTATTTTTGTGAAATTATAACCATTGCAATATTGATTATTCTCGGAATAACAAGTAAGATAGATTTAAAGAAATTCTTACTTCTCTGGCCGGGAGAAATCGTTTCAAATTTCACGGTTGTCAAATCGTTAGAACGAAGAGAGTAAGAAAGGAAAAGAAAGAGGAGAGTGTAAGAATGAATGAAGAAAGAGAGGAAGGAGAAAGAGAGAAATAAGAAAAAAGAGAAAGGCGAAAGATGAGAGATAGAGAGAGTAAGAGAGAGAGAGAGAGAGAGAGAGAGAGAGAGAGAGAGAAGAGAGAGAGAGAGAGCTAAAACAGTAATTAGAGTGAACCATTAAAGTCACTTAGTCTCTTCAGAGGAAAGTATCAGACAAGGCTACAAGTATCAGACTGAAGTATAGAACCTTAACCTAGAAACACACAATATTCAAACTATAGAAACTTACAAATATAGAAGAGAACTCGTTCCTGAGATGAGGGGCTCGAGCTAAGAGGAAAGTCATGGGAAGCTGAGCCTCACACAGCGCAGGAAAAAAGTAGGATTAACCCAAAAAAAAGACATGATAACAGCATACAAGATTTTAAGATCGAGATACAATGTATTTTCAGCCTATCTGATGTTCTCTGTGAGTTCTTTACATCGGACCAAGAGTAAGAGTCTGTTGCAGACTCTTTAGAGAAACTCTTTATCGTCCTTCTTTATCGTCCGTCTTTATCGCCTATATCGTCCTTCTAGTTGGACTGGTCGGTACTCAGTGGCGGCTAGCTAGCTTCTTGCGTGGTCGGTGTTCAATCCCCCGATGTTCTAACTGGTTGGGATCGTTCCTTCTCAGCGTTCTTATATCGCACCTCTTTGTCCTCATATCCCAGCTCGTAGTCCTCATATCCCACCTAATTGTTCTCATATCCCAGCTTCTTGACCTCATATCCCTGTCTCTTGTCATCATATCCCAGCTCCTTGTCCTCATATCCCAGCGCCTTGTCCTCATATCCCAGCGCCTTGTCCTCATATCCTACTTCCTTATCGTCATATCCCAGCAAGTTGTCCTCATATCCTAGTTCCTTGTCCTCATATCCTTGCTCCTTATCCTCGTACCCCAGTTCCTGATCCTCATTTCCCGGCTCTTTGACCTCATATCTCTGTTCCTTGTCGTCATATCCCAGCTCCTTGTCCTCATATCCCAGCAAGTTGTCCTCATATCCTAGTTCCTTATCGTCATATCCCAGCAAGTTGTCCTCATATCCCAGCAAGTTGTCCTCATATCCCAGCTCCTTGTCCTCATATCCCGGCTCCTTGTCCTCATATCCCGGCTCCTTGTCCTCATATCCCGGCTCCTTGTCCTCATATCCTTGCTCCCTATCCTCGTACCCCAGTTCCTGATCCTCATTTCCCGGCTCCTTGACCTCATATTCCTTTCATGTGGTCTATAATCACCCCGGCTTGGCACTTTTCCTTCGGGGTTACCTTGAGAGCCTTCGCGGCACGCCTTCGTCTGCGAGGCCTTGATGGTGGGAAAGGTTTCCCTCCCAACGAGCTTAAGGGAGCAGTTCTTATAATGGCCCCTTAATGGGAGGAATAGTTTTGTATAGCCCAGTAAGGATGGAGGTCTTGTTCCCACCACATTAACGGGACGGTGTATAACCATTAAATGAAGATGTATAGAGTGCAAACTATTAATAAGGGAAGGTGTATAAAGTACAGCAATTAAGGGAAGGTGGATTACGTACACCCATTAGAGGAAAGAGTATTATGTATAACCATTAAGGGGAGTGTGTATACATGTATATATATTAAGGAAGGGGGGATGTCACTTGCACCCATTAAGAGAAGTCTTTATGACCCATTAAGTCTTTCTTGCAATGTCCTTAAGGGATCAGTGTTTCTTAAGATAATAGAGGAAGCCGGTAGGTCACCAAGGGGTAAGGGGTTTCTTTTATAACCCGTACTCGCACTTGCTTACAGTCAATATTGGCATATTTAATAAGTGCATATGTGACATACTAATTGATTGTAAATATTTAGTTTACCTTGAAAAGCTTCATAGAAAACACCATCCTCACCTAATCTTCTTAGTATGTTAAGATAAGCATCTTATTGCTTCTTATTTACAATTATTACTTAACCTATCAACGGTATAGGTTAAGTAATAATTGTAATTAAGAAGCAATAAGATGCTTATCTTAACATACTAAGAAGGTTAGGTGAGGTCGGTGTTTTCTATGAAGGTTTTCAAGGTAAACTAAAATATTTACAATCAATTAGTATGTCACATATGCACTTATTAAATAAGCCAATATTGACTGTAAGCAAGTGCGAGAACGAATTGTCTTTTACCACTCTTATTAAAGCGGGTTTCATGCAACTAAATCATTTGGGCTCTATTGTCTTGTCGGAAATAAAGGAATGGTTTCTATTTATATGTATTTTTTTGCGGGGGTTATATGTACATTTATATGTACTATTTCGCTACATATCACGAGGTCCTTGGTTGGAGGGGGTTCCTTGTTCTATATCTTCTTTTTCTTATGTTTTTGCAAGTTCTCCTTTCTTCTTTTGTTGTTCTTTCGTTTGTAAACATGTTTAGTTGTTGGAATTTCCCTCTTTTATCTCTGTTTTTAATTGTACTTTTTCTGCCATTCCTTTTTTTTTTTTTGCTATTCCCATTTTTCCGTGTTTTCTTTCTCGTTTTTTTTCTCTTCCCGCCATCTCCTTCCCTTTTTCTCTCCTTCATCTCCCAAGATTGTTATCTTGATTCTATTATTTCTCTTACCACTTCCATTTGTTTTCCCCTCGTCTTTCCTCTTTCATTCTTTCATCTGTCTCTCTCTCTCCCTCATTCTTTCTCCCCGTCTCCCTCTCCCTATCATGTTCTGCTTGTTTCTCCCCCTCCCTCCTTCTGTGTCCCTCACTCAAAAGATTCAGGTCAAAAGAGGTGTGTGAGGAAGGCCCTCTGGTATCGGCAAATATGAACAGACAGGTTGCAGAGTCAGTGCCAAGGTCAAATATGCAATCTTTTATGCTGATGTTGAAACACCAGGTCGGTTAGGCAACGATGTCTGGTGTGTGTGTGTGTGTGGGTATGTGTGTGTGTGTGTGTGTGTGTGTGTGTGTGTGTGTGTGTGTGTGTGTGTGTGTGTGTGTGTTTGTTTTAAACACATAGCTGTGTTTGCATTGTCTATAGCATCTAGCCTTCCAAACATAGCTAGATGAAATAACTCGGTTTCCATTGCCTTGATTCTATTTTTACATCCAAAACATTTGATATAAGTTAACTGTAACTATATATGTCTTTCGCTTATCCCAATCCCCTTAATGTCAGTTCTAATACCAAGAATTTTTAGAATTTCTATCTATTATTTTGTTCTACTGTGTCAATTTTTCCTTAATATCTAATAAATTACATTTTGTTCATGGGTTTGAAGGTAATTACAGGTATGTTTAATTATCATTTTAATAATAATCCCTTGTAATAATTAGCATGTTGCAAAATTATGAACTGATTAATAATCTTCGATAATACTAATATTTAATCTGTTAATAATTTTTTGGCCAATACAAATAATAAAAATAATCAGAAATAATATTTTACGCAAATTATACATATGATGATGATAATAATACAGAGCTGGCCAACTCTAGTGTTGCCTTCTTTAGAATGTAGTTATTGATCATTTGTTAGTTAAATGAAATGAATTACTCGAAATATTGCCTCATTGAGCAGAGACATTCATCAACTAACTTCAGTTTCTGGTGGTGATTCGTGGAAGACAATTTGGCCCCCGTTTCCAATTTTCTCATTACAATTAACTAATAGCTCTAACAATTACGGTTACCTAATTAATTAACATAATTATCTAATTATCTTGCCTAATGGGTAGCATTTGTTAACATAATCGATCTATTCGTTATTATTGCGTCGTATTACTGAATATTATTAATACGTCGCAATATTGAGGCTGTAAGATGGTTTGCTTGGGTTAAAAAATTTAAGGTTAGGCAAAATAGATGCATTTTCATGTATGTATGTATGTATGTATGTATGTATGTATGTATGTATGTATGGTCGTGCTGGAAACTTCCTCCCTGCAGCTGAAGCTAATTATAGCCATAATATATAATCATATATTATATATCAGCTATACTTATAGCCCTCAACAATGGGCAAAAGCTATTTCATTTCCATTTTATGAAGGATAAATGTTGGAGTTGAAATTGAATGCTAATTGATAGAAAAAAAGTGGCATTAGCTGATTTATGTTGAATTAAAAAAAGCCAAACATACCACAAAAGAACGGTGAAATTTGTTTTAAGTGGTTTCATATATATTGAACTAATTCGTGCCAATGAATAGACGGGACTAGGCGAAGAGCGGAGAGATAAAGATCTGTTAGGCATTCACCGTGGATTTGAACTTGAGTATATTGCAATAGAGTTGAGTGGGGGCGTCTTTTGCTGTCCACACACGGGCTGGGCTAACAAGCTGCTGGCACTTGATAGTAGTTGACAGTTGAGGGTAGTTGAAAGTAGTTTGATGATAGTCGTTGGTGTTGCTTCATTCTTGGGGTCTTCACTCTTCATGGGTCTTCGTTCTTCATTCGCAGGACTTCAGACTTCAGTGCTCTTCTTTCTTCTCTTTTTCCTTGCACTTTTCAGCCAACTTGGATCGTTAGTTTTCTTGGGCTTCGCGGAAGTGTTGGTAGTCTAACTTCTTGTTGAAATTGCTGTGCTGTCGTTCGAGGCTGTTAGTGCAGGAAATCATCAAGTCTGTAGTGAACCATCCGCCGAGGAGGCGATGATGTTCCTATCGAGACATCCTCATCTCACGAATCAGTTGAATCAAAAGCTGAAGCGGTGTTCCTTAAAGGCCGAGTAGCAGCACGTCGCGGAGAAGGCTGTGGAGTGGTAACTAAACTACAGCTTAAGTAGAAGGTTGAGTGGGTAGTTCGTAGAACGTCGGTCGTAAGCTTCGTGGAAGTGGCAGGTGCATTGTTGATTGGAGAGTCATCTTCCTGTGCAGGCGATGAGTCACAACAACGTGGCTGAAGTATGTTGACCAATCCACACACTAGAAAATGACTTGCGCAAAAAATAACGGCATAATCGACTTGAGAATGGTCCAGGACGGACCGAAACGTCGTCGTCGCTTCATTTTCTAGTGTGGGGATTGGTCAACAGTCATCTTCCTTTACCGGGACCAAGGTAGTGGGTGATGCAGCAGAGAACTAGAGATCTGTGAGCGCGCCAACGTTCATAACTAGAGCCGTTCACCGTTCCAGACATCATCTGGAACGGTGAATGTCGGGCGGCCGTTTGCAGCGTAGGGTATGTTAGGAATTCTCACGAATTCTTGGTAGTTGATGCAAGCAATCTTGTCAGCAAGAAATGCCAAGGCGTATTCAGTACTGGTAGGAGCCAGGGGGGGGGGGCAAGATTCACGAAGCAGTTACGTAAGTACTTACGAACGTGTCAATCTTTGACGGCTTTGGTTACATTTATTAAACAGTTTACAAGCATAAAAGCTTCCCAATCAACTCTTGTTATTGTTATAAACTAGATGGAACTACTTGTTAGGTACCATTGATACAGTGATGACGTCACAGTCTAAAAAAAACAGTTATTTATTTGTAGTATCTGTTATATCCTATAATAAAAATTAATTATAACTCACATCATACATAATTTTGTATGAAAATTTGAAATTTATTTTTTATATTTGGGATGAAATAGTAAGTCATAAGGAAATTCGCTGATAAACATTGGAGCCAAGTGGGCGGAGCTCAACCCTCATCCCATCTTGTGATTGGCTGTTGATGCGAATGTTAACAGAGTTTCTACCAATGAAATNCCACCGGGGATCGAACCCGGAGCCTCAGGACTACGAATCCGATAGAGTCACAAATAGAATGTAGGAAACTGCATGAACTAGGGAAAGTATGTTTGGTACAATCTGTTTGAGGAAAGTATATTAGGTATGTTTAAATCTGTGTGTATAATGGTTTTATACACTAAAATGATTTTAGTGAGTGAAAACTCAAAGTTTGTTACACAGACATCTCATCATCTTTAAAATGGCCTCTATAGCCTAAAAAAAAAGGAAAAAAAAGTGTATTGGGTAAGATTTATTAAAATTGTGGTGAATGCAAATTGTTCAATGAAATAGACAGCATAGGCCAACTGGCCAAGCACCCGAGACAGCTCACAGGAACTTGGAAGAAGAAGAAGATTAAGAACCTTTCCAAAAGGCATTAGACAACATGTGCAGCACTAGTCCTTGAGTATGCAGACCAGGCATGGAACTGCCATCCAAAGCAGCACAAAAGAACACTGGAGAGTCTCCAATAGATCAACCAAAAAAAGACTAGTTTCCGAGCTAAGGCGAGTGAGCTGTGCAGGAAACTTGAAGGAAATGAACTTTTTCGCTACATTGGAGGAAAGAAAGAATTGACAAAGAAGTCCAAGACGAGGAACTGTGTAACGAGTAGACATACATGGGAACAGGAGACACAGACGAGACACAGAGATGTCAGAAGAAAGATAAGCAAGAGCAATTATGAATGAAAGATGGGCAACAGCAAATTTTCATTTCAGAGGAAGTTTATTTTTTGGTCAAAAACATGAGAAAGTGTTGCTTGTAAGGAGAGGAATATCTTTGACATAACTTTGTGAGAGCTAGCGAAGAGGAGGGAGAGAAAGAGAACATGTGAAAGGTATAATGATAAGCTAACAGAGAGGAGGAGGAGGAGGAAAATCATAGAGAGTGTATACGGAGCAAGATTTTATTTTTAACTTGTAATAAAATCATCTCTCTGGTAACCCTCAAAATATGGGAACTCATAAATGATTTTAGTGTAAGAGATAACTCAAAGTTTGTTACACAGACACCTCATCATCTTTAAAATGGCCTTTAGGCTGCTCTGTAACCTAAAAAAAATAAAAAAGATAGAGAAAGATGGAACAGAGAGAAGAACAAAGACAAATTGAGAGGTTTTCAAAAACAAAATATTCATTACCATCAAAGATGAATTATAAGTCTCAATCAAACATGTGATTCTCTTGTCTTAACGACTGTAAGTTTCTTAAGAAATTGTTTACGCAACCTGGAAAGTTGCCCCACACAAACTGCACTGGTATGAGAAAAGATAAGCAATCAATCAACGCTCAAAAACTAAAATTCACAAACGCTTCTTGAAAGATTGAAGATCAAAGGCGTGAAGGATAACATATATTTGACATTAATTACTCATGATGGCAGAGGAATTATAAAAAAACATGAATCAACAAAGCGCACAATTAAGACACAGAGTAAGAAATACACAGTTAGAAAGACACAGTTAGAAATGCACAGAAAGACACAGTTAGAAAGACACAGTTAGAAAGACACAGAAAAAGACATACTTAGAAAAATACACAGAAAAAGACAGTTAGAAAAAGACACAGAAAAAGACATAGTTAGAAAAGACACAGTAACAAAGACATATTCAAGCCAACAGATCTGGGGTCGACAGTGTGTTGGAAGCACAAGGAGCTATCGAGGTCTCTGACTCGCGATTCCCATGTTACTGTTTGAGTGAGGCAGACCACACTGAATAAGAATGAGGAATGAGGAGTGAGGCATGGTAAACCGCCATCAGAACACACCTCATGGTAACCATACCAGTCATCAGAATCTTTCCAGTGAGCACAGACTTGTAAGTCTGTGCGTTTGAGGAGTGAAAACATTGGTCAAAATAGGATCACAGTTCAATTCAATTAATAGGGATTAAAACGATAGTTTGAAGTAGAAGAGGAAGATAGGGTGGGAAGAGGGTTATAAGCCTTAACCCCCTTTCTCCCGTTACTTCCCCTTTCCCCTTAGCAGTTAAAGGGGAAAGGGGAATCAGAGTGGGTGGTGTGGGTGTTGGGAAAAGAGAGAGGGAGGCATATCATATTGGCCACACACTTTTTTGACGTTGAAAGCTTGAAGGGCTTTGAGAACCATCCCAGGTCAGAGGACAAAGTGAAGCGTATGATTTACCAGATAAAAATGGAAGGGGGAACAGGATGGGTGAAGCCCTTGAAGTCAGAGTTAGAAGAGAGAGGTCTTCTTCGTCAGAGGAAGTCAGAGTTAGAAGAGAGAGGTCGTCTTTGTCAGAGGAAGTCAGAAGTTAGAAGAGAAATTTAGTCTTCGTCAGAGAAAGTCAGAGTTAGAAGAGAGAGAAAGGTCTTCTTCGTCAGAGGAAGTCAGAAGTTAGAAGAGAAAGTTAGTCTTCGTCAGAGGAAGTCAAAGTTAGAAGAGAAAATTAGTCTTCGTCAGAGGAATAGACAGTCTACATTGAGGTCAGAACTAAACAAAGAAGAACAATAAAACTTAACAGATATTTTGAGATTATTTTTTCTTAAAGAAAGCACAAACAATTCTCAGAACTACAAGACGACCCATCACTACACAACTAGTTAAACTAAAGTTGTGTTTAATAATTAGCACAAACATATCCCAATTCATTACAAAAAAATATATAATGGCAATGGTTAACTCCAGGAGTAAATTACTAGGATCTGAACACCTAATTCAGCAGCTTAAACTGCTCTGGAAAGAGCTCCATTAAATCGTAGCTTACAGGAAGGAGAGGGACGCAAAAACAGCGTAAAAAGGCTTTCATAACCACAGTGGCAATTACTCTGCCTCGTTTATCTCACATGGACAGATCACAGGAAAATCAATGCTCACCTGAGGTAAAATCACACATGACATACAGTTATCAGGAGACAAGCTAGTTTGGCTACACAGTACTTAGAAGGGACATAAGGAAAAGGCGTAGGAATATGAGGACAATGGGCTGGGAATATGTGGACAAGGAACAAGCATGTGAGGAGAAGGAGCTAGCATATGAGGACAAGGAGCTGGCATATGAGAACAAGGAGCTGGCATATGAGAACAAGGAGCTGGCATATGAGGACAAGGAGCTGTCATATGAGGACAAGGAGCTGTCAAATGAGGACAAGGAGCTGTCATATGAGGACAAGGAGCTGGCATATGAGGACAAGGAGCTGGCATATGAGGACAAGGAACTGTCATATGAGGACAAGTAGCTGCCATATGAGGACAAGGAGCTGGCATATGAGGACGAGGAGCTGCCATATGAGGACAAGGAGCTGCCATATGAGGACAAGGAGCTGCCATATGAGGACAAGGAGCTGCCATATGAGGACAAGGAGCTGCCATATGAGGACAAGGAGCTGGCATATGAGGATAAGGAGCTGGCATATGAGGACATGGAGTTAGAATTTATGACCAGATTGAAGGAACGGTGTCCATCCACTTCAACTACCAGCGATCAAACGAACGCCCTTACAGGCGTCAAACTCAAGAAACAATTCCAAATATCGTCCCACTCAGCAGAGTTATCGTATCCAAGGCGTCGGGGGAGAGTCGTAAATAGAAGAAAGAATTACTAAGAATTACTAATAATCTTAGGAGCAGATGTGGGGTTCCGACAATATAATTGTATGTCAAGATATCAGAAGAATGATAACGGATCAAGGGGGCTTGTGAATGATGCATAAGTTGTTACAGATCGTTGAGAATAGAGAGGGTGATTGATGCTTCTCCAAAAACAGTTAATAGCTGAGTGGTTCTAGTTCTTTGTGATAAATATTTGAAGTCACCCCCTTCCTAAGTGATTAGGCTGTGATCTTACAGATAACAGGTGATAGTGTGATCTGAGCGACAACGGATGATGCTTTGACACTGATGTTGCAAAGATCATAGCAGGCAATATTGCTATCAACGAAAAATACTACTGCAATCATAGCTAAATCAAGATATACGGTAATCTTAACTAAAAAAAAGCAGCTGATATGCTGTAATCTTTGCACCATGAGGTGAGATATCAGCAATCATAGCTAAATCAAGATATACAATAATCTTAACTAAAAAAAAAGCAGCTGATATGCTGTAATCTTTGCGCCATGAGGTGAGATATCAGCAATCATAGCTAAATCAAGATATACAATATTCTTAACTAAAAAAAAAGCAGCTGATATGCTGTAATCTTTGCACCATGAGGTGAGATATCAGCCACAGCTGTCATCTTATCGAGAAAGATAAATACGAGACTGATATAAATTAAACACCCCCCTCTTCTTCCTCCTCCTCCCCCCCCCCCTTTAAGAGCGAGAAGAAAAAAACTGCACATTAAAAAAAAAATTTGTATGCTAGAAAGGTTGAGAGAAAAAGGTGGTGGTGCTTTCAAAGAGATTTTTACGAGCCAAGAGGGAGCTGCTCAGGACATGGAAATTTCGAGGAATCAGAGAAAAGGAGAAAACGAGTGTGTTGAGGCTGTTGTGTTTGTTGTGGTGGTGAGTGTGTGTGTGTTGGAAGTGTGTGTGTATGTGTTGGAAGTGTGTGTGTGTGTGTGGTGTGTTGGAAGTGTGTGTGTGTGTGTGTGTGTGTTGGAAGTGTGTGTGTGTGTGTGTGTTGGAAGTTTGTGTGTGTGTGTGTGTGTGTGTGTGTGTTGGAAGTGTGTGTGTGTGTGTGTGTGTGTGTGTGTGTGTGTGTGTTGGAAGTGTGTGTGTGTGTGTTGTGGTAGTGGTGGTATGGTGAAGGAGGTGAGTGTGATGGAGGTGTGGTGAGTGGGTGGTGGTGGTGGTGCTTTGGGGTGAGTGTTCTGTGTGATGGTGATGTGGTGAGTGTGTTGCAGTGAGTGCTATGGTGGTTATGTGATGAAGGTACATACCTAACACTGCGTACCTATCAGTGCTAATGAGGGGAGTGTGATCTAGCTCTTTATGCCCTCAACTACTGCTCTTATTGTACCTCTTCTATTATAAATTAACTTTCCCAATGTCACAACTCCGTGTGGAATCTAGCTTTAGAGTTATAGATGGAGGTGGCTTCTACAACTTCCTCTTTCAGTGCAGTCCACGTGTTTACAACCCACACTTGATACGAAAGGAACTATCAGGGGGAAAGCGCCAAGTCATTACGACTATATAGCACTGGGAAGGGGTCAGGATAAGGATTTTGGAATGGAACGGGGGGGGGGGGGAAGGAGTGGTGCCCCAACCACTTGGACGGTCGGGAATTGAACGCCGACCTGCATGAAGCGAGACCGTCGCTCTACCGTCCAGCTCAAGTGGTTGAACACACTTGATACGAGTATTTCCTTATATTTCTCCGACTAAATTGCGTTTCCAGTTTCCACTTTTGTCCTCTTGTCCTTCTTTCAATTTACGGAGGCTGTTCTTGTCTGCCGTGTGTGTTGCCCTCAGTATCTTGAATGTTGTGATCATATCCCCTCTGTTACTTGTCCCTCTACGCTTGTGAAATCTATTTCCATTGGCATATCCTCATAGTTTAACTCTTGTTAGCTCTGACACAAATTTGAGTGTAAATTACTGTACTTTTTTCCAATTATGACTTTATTCTTCACAAGGTACAGATTCCATGCCGGCGCTGCATATTCCAATATTGGTCTAACGAATGTTGTGTAGATTGCCTTGAAGGAATCTTGATTCAAGTTTCTTAACGATGTTCTTATAATTGGCCAGCATCGCATATGCCGCCGATGTTACCCCGTTTATGTGTGTCTCTCATATTAGTTTTTTAATTGTGTATCTGCTCACTCCTGAAGTTTGTCAAAGTCCTCCTGAAACTCCCTGCAATCCTCTTCTGGTTTGATATTTCTCAATCAGCATGGCGTCATGTGCAAACACTGAGATATATGAGCTCTCTCAGCTCACCCATTAGTTGCAAAGTTGTTGCTTAGTCGCAGCTCTCCACCATTCTCAGCCTGGTTCATGTTCCCAGGGCTTTGCACGGAGTCTACAGACTTACTGGAGATTGAAAAAGGGAGTGTCATAGACGGGAGTTGGAGTCGGCCGCAGAGCTCCCCTTGAAGAGAGGTTTCCTTCTATACCCCCCCATTCAGGAAATTTATTGTTATGAAATGTTCGGCCAAGTTTCCGTAGAATTTACGGACTCTGAGTTATTTACGTATTAGTGTATTCAAATATTTACATGCGCACACTCATGTTTAGATGACTGAGTTCCATTCTGAGCACAGCTTTTGGCTTTCAGGGATGGAGGTAGTGTGTAGAGAATATGCAAGCAAACCAAACATTTATAGTAGGGGGTGAGATAGGGTGTGTCTTGGTGGAGAAAGCGAGGAATTGAAGATGTTTAGAGTGATTAAGACTTAGAATTACAGTTCTTGAGAAGGGCAGCGCCTACCTTGAGACTATTGAAGGCTGAGCGCCTTGAATTGTGGTTGCCGGCTTTAGGTTGACCACCAAGTTGTCACAGGAAGGAAAACCCTGTGAGCATTGACCTTGTACATAACAGTAGGTCTGGACATAACATGTATACACACATCTCTTCGATGTCGAAGTCACTGATGTACTGACCTGTCCAAACAGAATGAGTCAAGACTGTAGAGGAGACCTCCTCACAAGGTTCTCTGTATTGCTCATGAAGAATGGAAGTAAACTTGTGCTTCACGTATAAAGTTTTGCAACCGCAGCTGTCGAGAAGGTGTAAGATGTATCTTTGGGCTGTCAGCTTTCTTTGACTATCTTCCCTGACGGGTTCAGCTCCTGGCTCTTCATGGTCATTGAGAAATAAAAAAAAATTATGAAAAATCAAAAAACTAAAAATTCATAATTTTTAGGAATTAAAAATTCTTTTAATGCTTTAGAATTGAGCATTAAATTGGTTTCACTTGGTTCATATCTCTGGCCCATGATTATTGTCATGCAGTTTAGCTGTTGTGAAGAAGACTTGTGTTTTCTTCGTAAATGTAACTTTACGTGGAGCTCAAGACAGCTCGACTACGAGATTAAAGGAGTAACTAGCCCAAAGTAAGCAGAGAAGGAATGGAGAGTAAAAATTAAAATAAAAATAAGGAAAAGAAACACAAATTGAGTACACAGAGAGATAGGGAGAGGAGAGGCAGTGCTCTGTGTCTCTCTCTGGCTGTGCCTCTTCTTTCTCTGCCACTGTGTGCCTAAAATTTTGTTTTCTCGTTTTCTTCTCTCCATTATTGTATTTTTTTGCGTTGACTCTTCATCTCTGTTTGCTTTGTTTCGTTTCCTTTACATGACTTTACCTCGATTTTCACATTATACTTTTTTTCACTTTCACATTTTTTGCCTAATCTTTTGCTTTACATATATATATATATATATATATATATATATATATATATATATATATATATATATATATATATATATATATATATGTGTGTGTGTGTGTGTATTCACCCAGTTGTATTCACTAATTGTGTTTGCGGGGGTTGAGCTTTGCTCTTTCGGCCCGCCTCTCAACTGTCAATCAACTGTTTACTAAATTTTTTCCAAACCACCACACACACCACACACACACACACACACTAGGAAGCAGCCCGTGACAGCTGACTATCTCCAAGGTACCTATTTTACTGCTAGGTAACAGTGGCATTCAGGGTGAAAAAAACTTTGCCCATTTGTTTCTGCCTGGTGCGGGAATCGAACCCGCGCCACAGAATTACGAGCCCTGCGCGCTATCCACCAGGCTACCAGGCCCCTATATATATGTAGGGTTGTTGTGTGTGTGTGTGTGTGTGTGTGTGTGTGTAAATCACGAAAATTAACACGTGATGAAAAATGTGACAGTGTCAGACCACGGAGGAAGAATTGAAACAGGAATTTCCTTAAGTACTTTAAGCAGCAAGAGAAAATATGGGCCAATAGGCCTTCTGTAGTTACTTGCATTCTTGTGTTCTTACATGCAATATATACCCACTGATTCGTATTCTGACTTCTGACAACCACAAGCAGTGTTCAATAGAGACCTTACAACTACCACAACAGTACGAGACTACACCACATGTTCAACAGAGACCTCACAACTACCACAACCAGTGTTCAACAGAGACCTCCAATACCACTTCAACAGACTACCACAACCAGTGTTCAACAGAGACCTCACAACTACCACAACCACTGTTCAACAGAGACCTCACAACTACCACAAGCAGTGTTCAACAGACCTCACAACTACCACAACCACTGTTCAACAGAGACCTCACAACTACCACAAGCAGTGTTCAACAGAGACGCTACAACAAGCACGAATGTTCAACACAAAAACATAACAAAAACATCAAAGCCAAAACAGCTCTCACACAAACATACACAAGCGACCAAAAGAGAACTTTTAAAGACATCACAAAATAGCAGTGAAGAAATGTACATGCCTTGTGGTGTGCTTTTGACCAAAAAAAGTGAGAACACACAAGAAAACGTGGTTAAGTACACGGGATAAAAGTGAGGGTGAAAAAAAAGATAGAAGAAA
>WNGS01001312.1:59995278-60007365 GCA_020271785.1 Procambarus virginalis | reverse complement strand
TAACCTTGCAACATTACAGCATGGCAGCATGATAGCATTGAAAGCTTACAGCATTGTAGCATGACTGTATGACAACGTTAAGAAAAATAAGCACTGTAGCATACCAGCATTACAGTGTGGGGCCAAAATCATTACAGCATTACGACCATATTACATTACAGACGTACAGCATATGAGAGCATTACAGCACAGTTGCATGATAGCATTACATCATTACGGTATTACGGAATGGGGAGCGTGACAGCATTACAGAATTATAACAGCATTACCAGGGTTACATGACAGCATACAGAGTAACAGCATGACAGCATTACAGAGTAACAGCAGACAGCATTACAGAGTACAGCATGACAGCATTATAGAGTTAACAGCATGACAGCATTACAGAGTTATAGCATGACAGCATTACAGAGTTACAGCATGACAGCATTACAGAGTTATAGCATGACAGCATTACAGAGTAACAGCATGACAGCATTACAGAGTTATAGCATGACAGCATTACAGAGTAACAGCATGACAGCATTATAGAGTTACAACATAACAGCATTACAACTTTGCAGCATTACTGAATAAGGCATGGGAGCAGCAGTACAGCATGGGAGAATGACACCATAATAACACTACACACCATTGCAGTATGATCTCATTACAACGCTGTTGTAACTATATCTCAGTATATGTGTCACCAACGTTAATGACAGTATATCATTATGTATCATCATGATCGATATAGTTATGTATTCATAATGTATTTCATTTCATATGTATTTCATAATGTATTTCATTATGTAATTTCATATGTATTTCATTATGTATCATCATGTATCATCAGCAGTCGTCACTTGAGGAAGGAAGTTGTATTTCCCTAGACTTGTTTGACTGTGTGTCTCCTTAATTTAGTCGGATACACTCAAAGGTAATCACCAATAACGAATGTTTTTAGCATAAAGTAAAAAAAAGAATTTGGGGGAGGAATGATGCCCTTCATTCCACACAGTAATTTCTGGCTAAAACGAGAGTGTTAAGCCGTGAGAGAGAGAGAAAGAGAGAAGAGAGAGAGAGCAAGAGAGAGAGAGAGAGAGAGAGACTTCACAAGGGAGATCTAACTTTATTAGGAGATAAGAGACTCAGCACACAGGGGCGGAGTGCGTATTTTGCTGTTATCTCTGGATGGTGCTATTATCTGAGGCAGAGAGGTCTGGGAGGGTTCTGTGTGCTGCCTCTCGTAGCTGGGATGATGTGGGCCCTTGCTTATAAAATCGCTTCTCTATCAATTTAATAAATACCAAAAAATAACGGATTGTAGGTATGGGAAGAACAATTTTTCTTTCTTGTTGACTGTCTCTCTCTCTCTCTCTCTCTCTCTCTCTCTCTCTCTCTCTTCTCTCTCTCTCTCTCCCTCTCTCGTTACGGACACTAAGGCGTGCATAACTGGGAGAGAAGGGGATGCGACGAGGTTAGAATGATAAAGAGTTGAGAGAGGGGGGAAATGTTGATAAGGAAATAAAGGAGAGGGAAGGGACCGGCGAACCAGAAAGAGAAGGTAAATGACGGAGAAGAAAAATTATATTTGTGAGTCAAATGGAAGGAAGAGGGGGAGAAAGGAGAGAGAAAGGAGAGAGACCGTGAGGGGAAAGTTGTGTGAAATTGCAACAGAGAAATGGAACTAGGGAGAGGAAGGGAGAGGGAGCAAGGATTAATTAGCGTATGCACAAATTTGGCACTCCGTAAAAAAAATGAAAACTGTTTTGCCTAATCGGAACCTTCCTTTTTAGGACCTACTCATAGTCCAGTCGATAGAGCTTCGGTCTCACACACGTGGAGTCCACGGTTCGAGTCTCCTACAGCCCCCAGGTGATTAGAATAGAATCTAACTGTTACCCAGCTCAGATTTGAAACCATTTCCAAGAGTACCATTATCGATCTCTTGCAACTGAAATATTTCATCCATGCCAAGTAAGATGCAATTAACATAATCGTGAGCAACAATGTTGCACACTTGAAACTGTATGTTCAAATTTGTACCCAGTTGAACATTTGAAAGAGATTTTTTTAGGCGAACTGCATACTTGAAATTACATTTGTTGGCGAATTGCACGCTTAAAACTGCAATTATTTTGCCCAATTGCATGCATCATTGCAAGCACACCACGTAATGGTTCCTTTTGCTACCTTGTTTCAACTTGTTACAAAGTTGTTACAGCTTGTTATAACGTTTTTGTCAAGTGTTAGGAAGTTGTTACAACTTGTAAAGTAGTTGTTACAGCTTGTTAGACGGCGGGAAAACTTGTCAAACGTTGAAGCAACGTCTTCGTTTCGTCGTGGTTTTGGCGAGATGAAACTATGTGCACAATTTAAGCGTATTGCACGCTTTCAGTTATGCGCAAAATTTGAACCAATTGCGCACTTGCAATGTTCAAAATATGCATAAAATATGAATAGTGATCTGTTTGGAAAAAACATATTTTTATGGCTATTATGACTCAACATATATTTTGTTCATTGTTCACGTTTTGAACACAGGCGCATGTTCCTCTTTTTCCTGGATGGGGTTAAAATCAGTCTTCAATTTTTGAAAGATGACACTAAATTCATTTTTGAAAGATCACTAAATTTATGGTAGAATGTCGCAAATTTTACCATTATCGATGCTTTTAATATCCTTGAAAAGAATAAGAGTAATTATGTTAAATACGAACGGCCCGTTGTCGAACCATAATGTGAATTGTTTAATAAGAGAGAGAGAGTGAGAGACAGACAGAAAGAAAAGAGATAACAAACTTGAAGAGAGATAACGAGTAATAAAACAAGAATTAAGTTCCAACATTGATAAAAAAAAAAGGTGTTATAAAAATATTCAAGAGTTTATGGTCAGTTGGTTCTTTGCTTACAGCAGCTCCCATTAACACCGTTATTGCTGTTACACGCCTGACTCTCACCAGTACTGCTGTACCACTAATACTGCAACTATTATTTATAATAATACTTCTGCAACAAAAACTATTAATAATGCTACTTCTGCAACCACTACTGCCACCTTTCCTGCCACCACTACCTAATCAAGACTACTACCACTACTCCAGCTACCCAAACAGCTTCTACTACTACTACAACCACCACCCTTCTAACTACCCCAGTTGCAACAATCAGCACCAATCCATAAAACAATTTCACCCTCCTTCCCTCCATGCAATCTTCAAGACGCAGGAGCCAAGACGAAACAAGACATGGATACAAAAACTTCAAACTTTCTCCTGAAATCCTCCATTAACAAGTTTTCTAATGCCGCTCCATCGCAAAACAATTTTTTTGTGCTGAAAATTACGTTGAAGCTTAAATTACACACCTCTTGGTCTTTGGAAACTGAAAAAAAATCTAACGTTTCATCTAAAAAAAAATGGACAGGAGTAACATGATATCTCTCAAAGATGCACGGAGATGAGGATGAGAAAAGAGGCAGGGAAGATGAGAACGTGGATGAGAAACTGGAGATAAAATTAAAAATCTGAATTGAATTATCAGAAGAAAGAGCCAAGCCATTACAACTACACAACACTTGGAAGGGATCAGGAGAAATGGTGAGAAGCCAAAAAGATATATGAGAAAAATGAGAGAGGAATTGGAGATATTAAACAAATAGACACTACAAAAAAACGCAAAGGTTTTATAAGGTTTAAAACGCATAAGAACGTCAGGAAACCCTTCAAGGACTAGAGCAAGACAACGACATCATCAAGAGGAGCCTCGCCACTGCCCGGCACAACAAGACCCGCAGCTCTGCAGGCCCAACCTGAATCCCAGAAGCGTCCAGGTCACTGTGATGCCCTAGAAGAGCAGTAAGCAGGTAGTGTGGGGGACTTCACATATGCCTCTGCTTAATCCAGCACCAATTTTCAGTATATAGCAGAATTGAATCAAGCAGTCCTGCTGTATGCAGGCGAAGAGTCACAATAACGTGGCTGAAGTATGTTGACCAGACCACACACTAGAAGTTGAAGGGACGACGACGTTTCGGTCCGTCCTGGACCATTCTCAAGTCGCTTGTGATGAGGAAGTAGAGAACGGGAAATAAATAGGCAAGAGAGAGGTGAGGAGGAAAGTAAGGTGTAGAGAATAGTAGCAAAAATGAGAACTGCAGAAAGCCTATTGACCCATACGAGGCAGCTCCCATTATAACCACCGAAGGAAAGGTAATAGGAATAAGAAGAGGATAGCAAGGGAGCGTAGGAGAAGATAATGAACAGAAAAAGTGGAGAAAGAACAGGAAAGAGAAAGAAAGATAAATGGAAGGGGTAAGCTTATGTTAAGTCACGTTTGTTAGAAAGATTAGAGCATTTGAGTATGTACTGTGAAAGGGACGAGTCCACAGCAACAAAGCCAGGACTCAAGTTCATGTTGGGTACATTGTGTATTAGAGCCGATTCTACAAGACGGCGTCAGTGAAGAGTAGAGGCAGGAAAGAAAAAGTCCTGCTGTATTTAAGGGGATACAGAAAACCAGCAAAATACCGTGATCTTAAACACCACTGCAGGCTTATTCTGATATGTCTCTGATAGTCGAGACATAGGCTCAGGGGGGGGTTAAGAGCGGACTCAAGCTATTGACTGTCTTGGGCGATAAACTCATTGCGGAAACCTAGGACCTCACAGCTATCAAATTTCTGCGTCTTGGTATTGTTATTCTGCGAGGAAATGTTACAAGCATCTTACGCAATTGGGATTTGTAAATGAAGTGTCTAGCCTGTGTGGAAAATGTAATGTCTCATATAAATAGCAACTCCACCATCATCTTAATGTATATCTAAAAAGGGATGGTGCCGAAAGGACAATTTATCTTTCTCGTTTTCTCTCTCTCTCTCTCTCTCTCCTCCCTCCCTTTATCTCACCGCTTTCAGTCCACAATCTCTCATTTTTACGCCTCATCTCTCTCCCTCACACTATCTGCTTTCTCCCTTCAGTTTCTATTATTTCCCTTCTCCTTATCTCTTCTCACTTATCTTTTCTCTTGTCTAGAGACCCTTCAACCATTCCACCCTCACCCCATCCATCCAGCCTCTCCCCTTCCACTACTCTCTATATCCAACCTCATCTTCCATTCCCTCCTATTTCAGCGCTCTCTATCTCGTATCCATCTTCTCCTCTCCCATACTCTCCTCTTCCATCCCTATCCCTCTTCTATCCTTAAATCCTCTTCCCGCCCACTCCAACACCCCCTTCAACCCCATACCTTCCACTCCCCCCTTCAATTTACACCCGCCCTCTCTAGTTGGACGCTTGGCTGTTGTCAAACTTTTCTTAATGCTGTCAATGACTGCTTCATGTCTAGCAATCTTTCCATCTCTATTACGACAGAGGAGAAAATGATTGTCGTATTTGTTTGCCGGAACATAGCTGCCGATACACCGGCGTTCGGTGGAGATTAGGTCGGCAAAGCGCAGGGCAAAACCAGTACTTAGGGTTCTAAAGTTCAGGCGGGTGCCCAAGGCTGAATCAGACATAGTCAACAGGAAGTCCCCAACATGAGGAGCTTCCGCAGCAAGTGAGGCGTGCTTGATCCTTCCCAGAAACTCCTCCCGAGGCAAGATACTCCACTATGAAACTATGTTTACCTCTCTGGAATTGTAAAGATACATAAGCCCGATTGCATATATGTGTATATACCTTGGAGCATATATATATACTTAGAATCTCTCTCTCTACAGCTGTCTCAGGTCATTATCACCCAGATTATTAACAGTCTAATTACACAAGTTTCTCCGCCAATACGAAACCCGAAATTCCAAAATTTTCGGTGTTAGTGATCTGATGTTGACTCTGATGTCATCACAGTATTGATCTTGGCGACGTTGTGATCCAGGGAATTCCAAACTTTTTTATTTATTTTAACTTCGTGTTGCGGAATAATTAATGATGTCACATGGAGAATTTGGTATTGTGTGTGTGTGTGTGTGTGTGTGTGTGTGGTGTGTGTGTGTGTGTGTGTGTGTGTGTGTGTGTGTGTGTACTCGTGCTGTGCTTGTTGGGGTTGAGCTCTGGCTCTTTAGTCCCACCTCTCAACTGTCAATCAACTGATGTACAGGTTCCTGAGCTTATTGGGCTCTATCATATCTACACTTGAAACTGTGTATGGAGTCAGCCTCCACCACATCACTTCCAAATACATTCCATTTATCAACTACTCTGACACTAAAAAAATCTAATGTCTTTATGGCTCATTTGGGCACTCAATTTCCACGTGTGTCCCCTAGTGCGTGTGCCCCTTGTGTTAAATAGTCTGTCTTTATCTACCCTATTTATTCCTTTAAGAATCTTGTATGTTGCGATCATGTCCCCTCTAACTCTTCTGTCTCCCAGTGGCGTGAGGTTTAATTCCCGTAGTCTCTCCTCGTAGCTCATACCTCTCAGCTCGGATACTAGTCTGGTGGCAAACCTTTGAACCTTTTCCAGTTTATTCTTATGCTTGACTAGATATAGACTCCATGCTGGAGCTGCATACTCCAGGATTGGTCTGCCATATGTGGTATACAAAGTGTTGATTGATTCCTTACACAAGTTTCTAAAGGCCGTTCTTATATTGGCCAACCTGGCATATACCGCTGATGTTATCATCTTGATATAGGCTTCAGAGGGATAAGTCTGGCGTGATATCAATTCCCAGGTCTTCCTCTCTCTGATTCTTAAAGAATTTCATCTCCCAAATGGAATCACCCCATCCTTCTCTTTCTTGCTTAATCTTTGTCATCTGATCGTAGAATTCTATTAAGCCTGTAAGGCAAGATTTACCCTCCCTGAACCTATGTTGGTGGTGTGTCCCGATGTCCCTTCTCTCCAGATGTGTTACAACGTTTTTTCTCGCGATCTTCTCCGTCATTATGCATGGTATACAAGTTTAGGACACTGGCCTGTAGTTCAGTGCCTCTTGCTTGTCACCCTTTATGTATATTGGGACTACATTAGCCGTCTTCCATATTTCTGGTAGGTCTCCCATCTTCAGTGACCTACTATACACTATGGAGAGCGGCAAGCAAAGTTCTCCGGCACACTTTTAATGCCCGTGGTGAGATTCCGTCCGGGACAACAGCTTTCTCACGTCCAGATCCAACAGATGCCTCTTGACCTCATCTCTTGTAATTTCGAACCCTTCCAAGGCCGCCTGGTTTACTGCCACCTCTCTCTCCTAGCGCAGTGCCTTCACCTCGTTCTATTGTGAAGATCTTTTTGAATCTTTTGTTGAGTTCTTCACACACCTCTTTATCATTCTCTGTGTACCTGTCCTCACCCGTTCTAAGCTTCATCACCTGTTCTTTCACTGTTGTTTTCCTCCTGATGTGACTGTGTGTGTGTGTGTGTATGTGTGTGTGTGTGTGTGTGTTTTATTTCTTGGTAACTTGAAAATATTTCCTCATATGAGATATCTCGCGCAAAAGACCCAGACAATGTTAGGTTCCCTGAGGTTCATTTTTATTATTTTGTACCCGAGAGGATTTTTCTTGACACTGTTTATCACGTTGGGGGAAAGAGAGAGAGAGAGAGAAGAAGAGAGAGGAGAGAGAGAGAGAGAGAGAGAGAGAGAGAGAGAGAGAGAGAGAGAGAGAGAGAGAGAGAGAGAGGAGAGGGCGAGACGTATGCAGGCACTTTCATTCAGTTTCATTCACCTCTGTTCACTGCTTCACCTAGCAGTGAATATTTACCCATGGAGCTAATCAACATTTGTTGATTGAATCTTAGGAAAAGCCAGTCATTAGCTAAGAGGACCTTGATGATAGACCTCTTCCCATCCCTGAGAATGGGAAAGACAGTCTTGGGGAAACCCTCTTCCCATCTTCTGATGGGATGGGACTCAGGATGGGATTGGACTCCCTATCCCAGGTTGGGATAGGGAGAGTTCCTTATCTCAACACCTATTGTGAATTTTCTCCATATACCCCCCCTTCCCAAACCCTCTGAGCGTTCGACTTTGTTCAACCATATCTGCTTCCCTGTTCAATAAAGTTCTTCACGCTTACAATCGTGAAGAACTTTATTGATTTGAAGTGAAGGAACAGATACATAACAGGTTAACCTGCACTACACACCGGAATCACAATAGCGTGATATATCAAATGAACAAATCAAAGAAGTAACCTGCTTGTTACCTGTTAACTACCTATTAACGCTTTCTGGGAATCAGTGTCCCCGCGGCCCGGTCTCTGACCAGGCCTCTGAAGCGTCTGATAATATTGAATAGATCATTAAAAGTATTTTATCGTATTGTGAAAGTATTTTGTATTTTTTAAAACTTTGTAATAGCTTAGAAATGAGTTTTACTGACAACAATGTAATTCAATCCCTCGCTTTGATGCTAAAAAATTAATTGCAGTTTTCATATTGAAAAGAAACCGTGTTCCCCCGTTCAGCTTTCAATTTTGTTTGGCATATTGTTTTAATGTCGAGCAGCGAATTAAACTAAATGTTAATTAGAAAAGCAATTAATTAGTTTAAATAGCAGGCCGTTGATAGTGTAAAAAAACAAATTTAATTATTTTTTCTGTTTAAAACTGATTAATGGACTGGTTGAGGAGTTAAATTATTGACTAGTTGATTGGTAAACCGATTGGCTGACTGGTAAGCTGTCACGTTGATTGGCTGACTGGTAAGCTGTCACGTTGATTGGCTGACTGCCAAGCTGTCATGTTGATTGGCTGACTGGTAAGCTGTCACGTTGATTGGCTGACTGGCAAGCTGTCATGTTGATTGGCTGACTGGTAAGCTGTCACGTTGATTGGCTGACTGGTAAGCTGTCATGTTGATTGGCTGACTGGCAAGCTGTCATGTTGATTGGCTGACTGGTAAGCAGTCACGTTGATTGGCTGACTGGTAAGCTGTCATGTTGATTGGCTGACTGGTAAGCAGTCACGTTGATTGGCTGACTGGTAAGCTGTCATGTTGATTGGCTGACTGGCAAGCTGTCACGTTGATTGGCTGACTGGCAAGCTGTCATGTTGATTGGCTGACTGGTAAGCAGTCACGTTGATTGGCTGACTGGCAAGCTGTCACGTTGATTGGCTGACTGGTAAGCTGTCACGTTGATTGGCTGACTGGCAAGCTGTCACGTTGATTGGCTGACTGGTAAGCTGTCATGTTGATTGGCTGACTGGTAAGCTGTCATGTTGATTGGCTGACTGGCAAGCTGTCATGTTGATTGGCTGACTGGCAAGCTGTCATGTTGATTGGCTGACTAGCAAGCTGTCATGTTGATTGGCTGACTGGCAAGCAGTCATGTTGATTGGCTGACTGGCAAGCAGTCATGTTGATTGGCTGACTGGCAAGCAGTCATGTTGATTGGTTGCTAACTGCTTATCCACTCACCATCTTGTCTGTCTAATCCTTTTATCTCCTTTATTACCTCAGTCCTTTTTCCTTCCCTCACTCCCTCACTCCCTCCCTCCCTCCCTCCCTCCCTCCCTCACTCCCTCACTCCCTCCCTCACTCCCTCACTCCCTCACTCCCTCCCTCACTATCTAGCTAATCCATTAAAAATAGAATTATTTTTAATCCATCTTCTCGATTTTCAAATATAATACAAAGCTAACGAATAATAAGATCAGAGGAAGACTAGATAATAATCATAATGATAATTATATTAGTTCTATCGATTAATTATATATATATATATATATATATATATATATATATATATATATATATATATATATATATATATATTGGTCACTGTGGAATTTTTCCTTACTTTAACAGCAATTGCATGCAACGTTAACACTTTGCAATGGCTGACGGTTTTAAACAAATGCCAATCAGAGTCTGGCAGCTATGAGAGCAAGCGTACAGGTCCAGAGAGCACTTGGTGGCACCTGGGTGCTCTGTAGGGCTGTGCTTGATTCTGATTCACCTTGGTGAATCAGGACCTGGTGAATCAGATGAATCTGGTCGTGAGAGTCAACTTCAACAAAACACTCTAAAAAGACTCATCATTGGGTCCTAAAATTTTTGTAATTGATTACAAAAAAGTTTTTAGGTGTGTTGAAACTTTTAAAAAGCACCTGTACGAGGGGGTGGAGGCACCTGTACGAGGTGGTGGAGGCACCTGTACGAGGGGGTGGAGGCACCTGTACGAGGTGGTGGAGGGACCTGTACGAGGGGGTGGAGGCACCTGTACGAGGGGGTGGAGGCACCTGTACGAGCTGGTGGAGGCACCTGTACGAGGGGGTGGAGGCACCTGTACGAGATGGTGGAGGCACCTGTACGAGGTGGTGGAGGCACCTGTACGAGCGGGTGGAGGCACCTGTACGAGGTGGTGGAGGCACCTGTACGAGCGGGTGGAGGCACCTGTACGAGCGGGTGGAGGCACCTGTACGAGCGGGTGGAGGCACCTGTACGAGGGGGTGGAGGCACCTGTACGAGGTGGTGGAGGCACCTGTACGAGGTGGTGGAGGCACCTGTACGAAGGGGTGGAGGCACCTGTACGAGCTGGTGGAGGCACCTGTACGAGGGGGTGGTATTTAGTGAGTGTTATTCAAGCACAAGTAGAAAACGGAACAATGTTTATCCAAACACAAATGTTTGTAACAACGTTTGTTGACAAAACATACGTGCTAACACACACAGGCCGCTTGAATTACTCTAGACAGGTGTCGTCACAGCAAACCTGAGACGCCTCAAGTGTTCGGCCACGTGGTTCAAGGACAACCCTGTCTTAACACTTTCTTGAACAACCAATCAGTTGGTTGGTATGTGTACAGTTGTGAGTCGTGTTTAAAGGTCTTTTCATTCATAAATCTGGGGTTTGGTGAGTGAATTGACGAGTATTTGGAGTTTGTTAATGAGGACGCGTAGCAATCCTCCCTGGCCAGGACTCGAACCAGACCAATTCGCTTGTGAGGCGTAGGGTGACTGTGTTCCCATTGCGCCACGCTGCGGGCGTCCAACTATCCATCAATTTTATCACACTGGGCCACCAAACACGGTATTTTCTACACTAATAATTTTAATATTAGTGTAATAATAATTTTATTGTTTAAGTTAAGTCTGATGGTGTGGTTGACAATTATTTGTATCTTAAGAACATAGACTAGCTATTTCTGAGGCTTCAGCTCCTCTGAGCTTCGGTGGATCCCAAAGATTCATTCCTCAATACCAACCTAACGAGTAACAAAACATGTCTTTTCGCGAATATTAATTCATTTGGAGATGAACCCCCGTTGAATGACCTGCTAGCGAGAGTGCTCAACCAACCCCCTCCAACACCCCCAAACCCCCCCCTACCCTCCCTCCCTCTCCGCTCAGACAATAAGCGAAGGTGCTCGCCCGAGCAGGTGCAGGGAGTCTAGGATAATACACAGGCATTGTTCACGCCACAATCTCCCCCTATTGAGCAGCTCGTCTTCCCCAAACACCACAGCAGGATTCGCAGGACCAGAGACGCCATGAGGCCGGAGGGCGTCCTCCCTCAAACCCTTCCTTATTCCTTCACCCCACTAAATCTGCCTTTTCCAGAGGTCTTCATAAGAGTCCTTCTAACAAAGAGACGTCGACAGACTTTGCTAACTGGGTAAAACTAACCATAACCTCTTGGACTCGACATCAGTAACCCTTTGAATTGTAAACTTGTATACTGCCTCTACAGTACTGTATTATGCTGTATATACTTGAGTCTACAGTAGGTTTATGTGTTAGCGTGCTAATGGCTATTATTTTGTATATACAGTGTGTGTGTGGGTAAGGTTTTAGTGGGATTTTGAACATTAGAAGTTAGTGAAGCACTGTTCTGGCTCGAACATCATCATTTGTGAAGTGTTTTTTTAAATCAAACATTTATTGGTTAAATTAAAAAAAAAGTTGAGTGATATGTTTATGAAGACGGACCAACATAACGTAACCCGGGTCACAGAAGTCTTATAGCTGGATTTCTTCGAATACGTCTAGGTACGAACACTGCTAGGTACGAACACAGCTAGGTACGAACACTGCTAGGTACGAACACTGCTAGGTACGAACACTGCTAGGTACGAACACTGCTAGGTACGAACACTGCTAGGTACGAACATAGCTAGGTACGAACATAGCTAGGTACGAACACTGCTAGGTA
>WNGS01001312.1:59984638-59995253 GCA_020271785.1 Procambarus virginalis | reverse complement strand
CGAACACACTGGTCTACGGCCTACCTGAAACAACTGCTAGGTAACGACACCGTAGGTATGAACAACTGGCTAGGTACGACACATAGGCTAGGTACGAACACTGCTAGGTACGAACACACACACACACATATATCTCACGAACATGCAGAGAGCACATGAACTTTCACATGTCGTGTGCTCACGCACAGACACGTACAAGCCACGCTCACAACAACACACACACACACACAACACCACACCTGACACACACAACACCACACACACACACACACAGTGTTTAAGGGGCCTCGTTGCTGGTGGATAGCGTGCTGCAGGACTGTGTTTTAATTCTGTGGCGCGGGGTTTCGATTCCCGCACCAGGCACTAATGGAAACAAATGGGCAAAAGTTGCTTTGCCGTCCCTAGAATGCCACCTGTTACTCGGCAAGGAGTAGTACAGGTAAACATAGGTTACCTAGGGAGTTAGTCAGCTGAGCTGCCCGGGCTGCCTTTCCTGGGTGGGTTGGTTGTGGTGAAAAAATAGTTAGCTAGTAACAGTTGATTAACAGATAAGAGGCGGGACCAAAAAACCTAAGCTCAACCCCCGCAAAAACAGCTAGGTGAATACAACACACACACACCCACACACAGACGCACAAAACACACACACAAACACACACCATCTAGCCCAAGTTTTCACTTCCATCCTAGGGGGTACGGACCCGAAAGGACGCACACACTAATGCAGCGGGCAATGCAGCGCGCCTAATAGGAATCTCAATATAAATCTCACTATGTTAATAGATTTCTGGCATCCTAGCGGATTCCGGATAGCCCTAAGTACAATGGGCTGGCTTCGGTTGACCTGTGATAGATAACTGTCTTTGTAGTGGGCTTGATTGAAGCTACATGCGTGTGCAGTCGAATCACAGACTGTAGAGATGCGTTCGGACGTCATCATTTGTGCAGTCGTGTTTACACGTTTTCAATAAACATGGGAGGGGGTCCGCGGGTTTAGCATGGATTGGATCTGGCCTTGTTACGTGAGGGCTGACCACGTCTGGGCAAGAGCTAAGGTCGATATTGA
Source organism: Procambarus virginalis (assembly GCA_020271785.1). NCBI lineage: Eukaryota > Metazoa > Arthropoda > Malacostraca > Decapoda > Cambaridae > Procambarus > Procambarus virginalis. The sequence continues at coordinate 59,994,187 of WNGS01001312.1, read as the reverse complement.
AGGTGTACCCAAATAGGTACAAGAATAGTGGTCAAGGGCTAAACCTCGGAACGAGCGGTTAAAAAAGGTAAAAAATTACAGCGTCCGACCTATCATCCCTAATATCGACACCTTTCTCTCTACCCCCACATTCCTGATAAATCACACTCATCTCTTCGCCTCTTCCCAAACCTTCCTTCTCCACCTCCACTTCCTCCCCTCTTCTCCTCCTTACCTCCTCTCTGGCCCAATCTGGGCCAAGAGAGTAATTATTTGGTGAATACGTATACGCCTACCTCTAAGTGCGTACTTTAAGGTCACAGCATAAAAACAGTATTAGGCAATTGACATGTCCTCTGGTTCATAGGAAAGGCCTGGGGGGCGAGGCGACGGGACAGGGGGGATGGGCGTTGCTTCCCGTAATGGTAGTCTATGGTGTGTTGGGGGGGGGGGGGGGGGGGGTGTGTGGGTGGGTGTTTGATGTGGTCGGGGGTTGTGGGTGTGGTGGGCTCGTGTTTATTGTGTGATTTGGTGTGAAGGTAAGGTAAGGGAGAGTAGTAGGTTGGTGGAAAAGAAGGAGAGAGAAGGAAGAGCAGGAAAGGAAACAGAAGCTGGGAGGAGATATGAAGAAGGGCAGGGTTAAAGGGGAAGTGAGTTGTGGAAAAAAAATGGGGATAGGTGGGAATGAGAGAATGGCGCATAATGACCAGGGAAAAATGTAAGAAGGAAAGACAGGGAAGGAGGGGGGAGGACAGTCGAGAGCGCGGGAAGAAACGGAGAAATGAATATTGGACAGGAAGAATGGAAAAAGCGATGGTGGGGACATTGGGCAAGAAGAGATGAGGTTAATGATGATGGAAATTCAACTCCATCATTTTCCTTATCTTTTTCCCCCCTCTATCTTATTGTTCACTCTCCTTCTGTCTCATTTCTCTTTCTTTCATCTTCTGATCTCTCCAAACAACCCTTTTCATCCAACCTTCTCCTTCTTGCAATCTTTCTTCCCTCTTGCATTGTCACTGCTTATAAGTCTCTCATATTTTCATCGCTGCTTTCACTCTGGTTTATGTACACTCCCCATTCTATTCTCCATCTCTTCACTCCTAATATTTCTTATCCTCGCTTTCTCCTGAATTCTTTTCCCTCTCTCTGTCATTTTTTTCTCCGTTTCTCTTTGTCTCTCATGTTCTCTCTCTCTTCTCACTGTTCTCTGTTTCTCTGTCTCTCGCCTCTCGCTCTCTCTCTCTCTCTCTCTCTCTCCTCTCTCCTCTCTCTATCTCTTCTCTCTGTCTCTGTCGCTCTCTGTCTCTCTGTCTCTCTGGATCTCTCTTCTTCTCCTTCTTTTCTTCTCTCTATCTCTCTCTCTCTCTCCTCTTCTCTTTCTCTCTCCTCTCTCTCTCTCTCTCTCTCTCTTCTCTCCTCTCTCTCTCTCCCAGCTCCCTGCAACATTGCACCCAAACATTGCATAAGACATTCTCGGCCACTCTGAGTTGAGAGGAAGAAACTAATGCATAACTTCAACTGAGTTTATCGTCTAGCATTACTTTCCAGCTCTCCGCCCGCTGCCACGAAGAGCGAAACAATTTAATTGGCCCTTGTTAGCATGCTCTCTCGCGCTCCTGATTGGTCGAAGTGTCAAATGGGAGAAAGGTTTAATTGGTGGAAAGAAGTTGCGTGCCATTGGGGTTTGGCGCTGTGTGTGTGTGTGTGTGTGTGTTGTGGTGTTAGATGTCGTAAGGTAAGGTTTCAGTGGTAAAATTATTCTTTTTCTTTTTTTTTTTTTTTTATATTTGTAATAAAAAAACAAAAACTAAACAATTTAAAAAAAATTATTTTTTTTATATTTCAAAAATGAAAAATATTTTGAGAAAGAGAAATTAAAAAAAATAGCTGAAAAAAAAAAAAAAAAAAAAAAACATATTTTCAATAAAACACAAAAATGGTTCGAATCGGCTCAGGGATATGGGGAGGGGTTGGGGGAGCGGGGAGAAGGGTACCATGGCGGGGAAGTTTACTAAAGAACATGAATATGCAGGCTCCTGTGTGAGAATGGTATTATATGTATAAAAAAAAGACATATTTGTTAAAATGCAGATGCAAAAACTTAAAACACACACACCACAAGGGAACTCCAAGATCAGAAACACACACACCCACTCAAGCGCACACACAACCCCACACACACAAAACACACACACACAAACACACCACACACCACACATCACAGATCGTAGAAAGAACTTTGTTAGTGTCAGAGTGATTGACCAATGAGATAATTAGAAAAGTGATGTGGTGGAGGTGACTCCAATAAACAGTTCCAAAGGTAGTATGATAGAGCCCAATAGGCTCAGGAACCTGTACACGTGATGACGGTTGCGAAGGCGGGACCAAGAGCCAGAGTAAGCCCCGCAAGAACAATTAGGTGAGTAAATACCACATCAAGAATTTTAACCTAACTTTCAAATAACCACTTGGAAATTTTTCTTAGCAAACGCCACCTTCCCAACCACCCCCCCCCCCCCCCACTCTCACAACAACGCCTCAGTCTCATTATAACTTGCTAATTACTCCCAGCTCACTGCTTAGCAAAAGTCGCACTTGTAATGGCGTTTCAGCTCTTCCGCGACCTACATCTAAGTATCAGACTGGATAAGCAGATTTTCAGATTCACTGGATGGTCTGGTTAGCAATGTTAAGGGGATTAATTCTGGGATTTTAGTGGCCGGATTAGATTGGTGGTAGGTGGTGTTGGGTGTGGGTGGCAGGTGTGGGGGGGAGAGGAGAGTGGAGGGTAGTGCATTGGGTGGTTTGGTGTGTGGTTGTTTGTCTAGAGGATGGTGTGTGGTGTTGTGGTTGGTGGTAGGATATGGTGTTGCGGTGTGTGGTTGGTGGTCTAGGAGGTTGTTGGTGGGGTGGTCGGTGTAGATGTGGGGGTGGTTGCAGTGGTGGGGGGGTGGAGTGGTGATGATGGTGGGAGTGAAGTGGTGAGGGTGGGTGGTTGTGGGGGGTGTGGTGGTGGTGCACAGTGAGGGGTGGGGTGAGATTGCTGGCGGTTGGGGGTTTAATGTTGTTGGGGAGTGCAGTGTTGGGTGGTGGTGGTGGTGGTTGTGGGGGTGGTGCAGTGTTGGAAGTGTTGTGGGGGGTGGTGCAGTGGTGGAGTGGTGGTGATGTTGGTGTGGTGGTGGTTGGTGTGGGGGGGGGAGCGGTGGTGTTGGGGTGTGGTGTAATGGTGGTGGTGGTGGTGGGGGGTTGGATGCAATGGTGGTGTTGCGTGGGGTGGTGTGGGGGGGTGGGGAATGAGTGGTGGTGGGTGATATGGTGTTGTGGTGGGGTGGCGGCGGTGATGTTGGTGTGGATGTATACTAACTGAAAGCACTACCTAACAATGCCAACAGGAGTGGGTCTACAGATCTTAATGCACCGCCAATCGACTTGTGTATCTGTGCTATTGCAATGGAATTTTTAACGTCCTAAAGCCTCGTTTCTAAACTCGCTTGAAGTTGTGGATGGAGGTTGTTTCCACAACTTCTTCTTTCTATGCATTCCACTTTTGAACTTACACACATGGCACGAGTATACCAATGATCCACTTGTCGGCTTTCTCTTAGTGGGGAAAGGGTATCCTTTTCCGCATTATCCATTCCTTCAGTATCTTTTATGTTGTAATCATATCCCCCTCTGTTTCTTCTATAATCTTGATTTGCAGGATTTAGTTCCATTAGACATTTCGTAGCTTACCCTCTTGCTTGGCTAGACTTGTTGGAAATATTTGTAATTTTCCATTTGGCTTTATTCCTCGCAAGGTGCAGATTCCATGCCGGTTCTGCATATTCTAATGGTCTGACATATGTTGTGTAGATTGCCATGAAGGAGTCTTGATTTAGATTGCTAAGCAATGTTCTTATATTTTGCCAGCGCCTCATATGCTGCCTATTTATTCTGTTTAAGTGTGCTATACCGTTAGGGGTACAGTAAAATGTTTATCTGGTCGTATAAGGATGATACAGGCAAGCGCCTCGGGTAGTATATCGGGCTACAGTTCGGTTGTATGCTGACTGTATGAGGCGAACAGTCAGGTGTTCTGACAATGAGGACTAGTTCAAACTCTGAAATCAAGTCAGGATTAAATTATCGGCCTATAATTGAAAAGGAATTTTTACGTGACTATTCTTTTCGGTATTGCAAGAAGTGAATCAAATATGTCAGCTTCTGTCGGTGCTGATAAGGGTTTCTAACGAGTTTCAGACTGTAATTCGGTCATTTCACGCGGTAATTGACTTATTGCTTCCCTGAAAGGAATTGATGTTTCTTGCACAGAAACAGGTGAAGAATTTGAGTGCTTTGGCATGATTGAGCGGTGTGATGCCGTGTGCATTAATCTGTTATCAGTACGTTTTGGCTGCCTGTCTGTCTGTATGTCTGTTTGTCTGGTCTCTGTCTGTCTGTTGTCTGTTTGTCGTGTCTCTGGTATCTATTCTCATCATTCTTTTCATCTTCGTCTGCTTAGGCAACACATTCTCCTGATGTTTTTACATATGTTCGGCTATGAGGTTCGACTTTTATGATGCGATCTGCTATTTATATTGGTTCTTGCTATTCTGTATTCTTTAATTTGCCCCTTGCCCATCTCTCATTCGTAATCGATCTTGCGTGTCTTCCTGCCTTTTATCTGTGCCTGTCTGTGTCTCTGGTTCCCATTATTGTTCACCTCGTTAAACAGTTACTTTGTTTGAGATTTGGCTTCTATGCCTATCATTCCTCTTCCAGTGTAGTGAGGTCTAGTTACTTCAGATTTGGTTATGTAAAGTCACTTAGCTCCGATCTATTAGTTTTGTGAATCTATTGATAGTTTGTAACCAAGACAGTCCATTTCAGTTTCGTACTGAAAACAGGGACGATTTTTATCCAAACATCTATTTGGACAATTCGTAACCACATACATCATTTCGACATTTGTACATCAAAGCCCCTTGCTTCTTCTTTGTGATATCGTATTTCTAAAACTACATATTGCTTCAAATATTCTTAGCTTGCATTCCAGGATCTATTTTACAGTACGTGGCAGTTTTCGTCGAAAATGATGACGTTACCCGATGTTTCGTTACCGTACTCGCCTGGGTCTTCGGATTAGCTTCTACTAGATCATTATTCTATTCTCTAGTCGTTCAAGATAGGGACGACCAAACAACATATCAGAAGAAACGACCCAATATCGCTCCGTCCTGGACCATTATATCAAGTCGTGTGGTGGTAATTGACCGAAACGTCGTTGTTTCCTCCATCTTTTGATGTATTGGTTTCGTCATCAAACAACTGAGTGTAAACAGCTACCTGAAAACACATACATTAAAGGCACTACACATGTAAACAACATTGAATTCTCGCTTCTTAGAGGACGAAAAACCCGGAAGAAAATGAGGAAAGTGTGGCCTGAGAATATACTAAAATATATTCCACCAAAACGAATATATTCTGCCTTATGCAAACAAATTTATTCTGTCAAAGGCAGACAAATTTATTCTGTCAAAGGCAGGCAAATTTATTTGTCCATTTATACACAAATTTATTTTTGCCGTTTGACGATCAATTTAATCTACCATTTACAAACAAATATATTTTGCCATATGCAGACAAACTTATTTTGCCATTTGTAAAAAAAAATAGATTATTATGCCCCACATAATTTGCCAATTTAGCTTTCCCTAAAAAAAATAATTATTTAATCCCTCGACTGTAATACAATGAGGCTTCAAAAAATATTCATTACAGTCAAAGTATATTACATTTGTTAAATCGCATTTCTTTTTTATAACCTAGTTTAATTTTTTTTACAAGTGAGATAACCCAATTTCCGATCGTAAGCTCAGTGACATTGCAATCTCGGGCCCACACTGGGATGTTTCAGGTCATTCCAGGCAGAGGAATATATATATATATATATATATATATATATATATATATATATATATATATATATATATATATATGTCGTACCTAGTAGCCAGAACGCACTTCTCAGCCTACTATGCAAGGCCCGATTTGCCTAATAGGCCAAGTTTTCATGAATTAATTGTTTTTCGACTACCTAACCTACCTAACCTAACCTAACCTAACTTTTTCGGCTACCTAACCTAACCTAACCTATAAAGATAGGTTAGGTTAGGTTAGGTAGGGTTGGTTAGGTTCGGTCATATATCTACGTTAATTTTAACTCCAATAAAAAAAATTGACCTCATTCATAATGAAATGGGTAGCTTTATCATTTCATAAGAAAAAACTAGAGAAAATATATTAATTCAGGAAAACTTGGCTTACTAGGCAAATCGGGCCTTGCATAGTAGGCTAAAAAGTGAGTTCTGGCTACTAGGTACGACATATATATATATATATATATATATATATATATATATATATATATCAATTTATATATATATCAATATATATATATATATATATATATATATATATATATATATATATGTATGTATATATATATGTATGTATGTATGTATATGTATATATCACAGTCACCTCTCCTGGCGCCGTGACCTCTCCTTGTTCTATTGTAAAGACCTCCTGGAACCTCTTGTTGAATTCCTCACACACCTCTTTGTCATTCTCTGTGTACCTGTCCTCACCCGCTCTAAGTTTCATCACCTGTTCCTTCACTGCCGTTTTTCTCCTGATGTGACTGTGTAGTAGCTTTGGTTCAATGTGCTCACAAGTAACACCTTGAGCGCCACCTCCACCTCAGCGTGCTCACAAGCGACACCTTGAGCGCCATCTCCACCTCAGCGTGCTCACAAGCAACACCTTGAGCGCCACCTCCACCTCAGCGTGCTCACAAGCGACACCTTGAGCGCCACCTCCACCTCAGCGTGCTCACAAGCGACACCTTGAGCGCCACCTCCACCTCAGCGTGCTCACAAGCGACACCTTGAGCGCCACCACCTTCCTGATGCGACAAACTTTGGATAATGTCTCAGAGTTTATCTCCTTTAGTCCCCCGTTTACTGCTACTGCTGCTGCTGCTGATCTGCTCCTGCTGTTACTGTTGCTGCTGTTTCTGTTACTGTTGCTCTTGCTGCTGATGATGATGCTGCTGGTGTTACTGCGGCTGCTGCTGTTGCTTCTGTTGCTGATGCTGCTGCTGTTTCTGTTATTGTTGCTCCTGTTGCTGTTACTGTTGCTCCTGATGTTGTTACTGCTAGTCCTGTTACTGTTACAAAGGACAATATAAATGGTGGTTTTATCAGTAACATAAATAATACGAAAAGTTTTTTTCCAAGAAACGTAGAGGAAGAAGAATAATAAGAGTGAACATGATTGGTAGAGAACAAGGAAGAAGCACAACATAATAACACCAGAACAAGGAAAAGCCCACAAATAAACACAGACAAGGAAAAAGAACAACATAATAACACACAGAACAGGAAGAAGCACAACATAATAACACACAGAACAGAAAAAGAACAACATAATTACACAAGAACAAGGAAGAGCATAAAACAATAATAAAATTATAAGACAAAGCAATCCAACTGAGCAGGACCACCAAAAAGCAAAGCAAGAATAAGTAACAAGGAGCAATTGAAGAACAAGAACCAAGGACACAATACCGCTTACTAGAAAAGATGATAAACGAATCAACACACAAGAAACACCGACAAAGACATTCCTAAACAAAACAACCCTATAATATCCCTATAATATACAAAACAACCCTATAATATTTAATAATATTAAATCCTGGTTTCTCGCCAGCCCTCGAGAAACCAGGATTTAATGAGGATTTAAATAAATAATGTTCATTTCACAATTAAGTTGATATAATCGGGAGATTACGCTGAGGATTTAATTAGGCAATTAACGCGTTGAAATGCATCGCTTGTCGCGTTGCTGGGTACATGAATTGGTTTAACATATTCATTACGGAGGTGCGGCAGCATGGCAGCATTGCAGCATGACAGCATCTTAATATTGCAGCATTATAGCATGACAGCATCTTAATATTGCAACATTACAGCATGGCAGCATCTTAACCTTGCAACATTACAGCATGGCAGCATCTTAACCTTGCAACAATACAGCATGGCAGCATCTTGACCTTGCAATATTGCAGCATGGCAGCATCTTAACCTTGCAACATTACAGCATGACAGCATCTTAATATTGCAACATTACAACATGGCAGAATCTTAACCTTGCAACATTACAGCATGACAGCACCTTAACCTTGCAGCATTACAGCATTACAGCATCTTAACCTTGCAACATTACAGCATGGCAGCATGATAACATTGAAAGCTTACAGCATTGTAGCATGACTGTATGACAACGTTAAGAAAAATAAGCACTGTAGCATACCAGCATTACAGTGTGGGGGCATAAAATCATTACAGCATTACGACATATTACATTACAGACGTACAGCATGAGAGCATTACAGCACAGTTGCATGATAGCATTACATCATTACGGTATTACGGAATGGGAGCGTGACAGCATTACAGAATTATAACAGCATTACAGGGTTACATGACAGCATTACAGAGTAACAGCATGACAGCATTACAGAGTAACAGCATGACAGCATTTCAGAGTAACAGCATGACAGCATTACAGAGTTACAGCATGACAGCATTATAGAGTTACAGCATGACAGCATTACAGAGTTATAGCATGACAGCATTACAGAGTTATAGCATGACAGCATTACAGAGTAACAGCATGACAGCATTACAGAGTTATAGCATGACAGCATTACAGAGTAACAGCATGACAGCATTACAGAGTTATAGCATGACAGCATTACAGAGTAACAGCATGACAGCATTATAGAGTTACAACATAACAGCATTACAACTTTGCAGCATTACTGAATTAAGGCATGGGAGCAGCAGTACAGCATGGGAGAATGACACCATAACAACACTACTACACCATTGCAGTATGATCTCATTGCAACGCTGTTGTAACTATATCTCAGTATATGTGTCACCAACGTTAATTACAGTATATCATTATGTATCATCATGATCGATATAGTTATGTATCATTATGTATTTCATTTTCATTATGTATTTCATAATGTATTTCATTATGTAATTTCATTATGTATTTCATTATGTATCATCATGTATCATCAGCAGTCGTCACTTGAGGAAGGAAGTTGTATTTCCCTAGACTTGTTTGACTGTGTGTCTCCGTAGGAGCCAGAGGCTCCTGCTTGACCAACAAAGCTGGTACGTATTACATTCCGAGGCTCGCTCTCTCTGCTGGACACTGGGCATAGGCAAGACGCCTCTTAATGATGTCGTTGATCTCCTCGTGTTTTGGTGTGACTTCCTGATTTTCCGCAATGCAGTGCATGTGATCCGTATTCAACTGATCTGCCTCACCGCAAATTCGCCTATATACACTGTGGATTGAGGCAGCAAGGTGGAGGTCAATGGCAATACGGAGTTGCTGTAGGTCAAGATGTGTGCCGTTGCCGCAATGGAGGGCTGCCAAAAAAAAATCCCCTACATGGAGAGCGCAAGTAGCTGAGCGGCAAGTACGGTCCTTGGG
>WNGS01001312.1:59957576-59971116 GCA_020271785.1 Procambarus virginalis | reverse complement strand
TTCCCGTCCCGCAGGGTGCAGGTCCGGCACCTCCACAGATCTCCAGTATCAGCTCTGATACTGGTAATGGCTTAAAAGGGCCACCACCACTTACGGGCTATTTATGCCCCTGCCACCTTTTGGGTGGCTTAATCTTCATCAATCAATCAATCAATCGTCTGATGTGTGGGGTTGGGTGTCTGTAATAACCAAACCACGTTGTTTGTTGTCTTACTCTGTCTGTTTTGTATCTTATTTGCATTTGATAGGTGTGCGGTATTGGTACTTAGCTAGTAGTGACCATGGGGGAAGAATACGGAAGAAAAGGAATAGCTTCCTTTTACCCCTCCCCCCCCCCCCGGCCTTTGGACAGTAATCAACGAGATTAAAAAGCTTCTTGACTCGTTATACATGAGAGAAGTTGCATCGTAAATCGTTATATTGCGTTACCCGCCTGAAATAAATTATTGACTATAATGTTGTTATTTTTATTACGATGACAGTATATTATTTTAATTATTTCTGTGCGAGGAGAAGCACAATTGCGAGGTTCGTAAGATAACGAAAGACTTATGATCGTTAGAATATAATTTACGAACACTTCGTTAGAAATCGATTGTTTTTTGGGGGGGTTTTAAGTTATGAATTTATTTCTTGTTTTATCACTTTTGTAAGTTTAGGGTTTTGATAGTTGATTACGTTGTAAGTTTCAGTTTATGCTCTTTGCTGATCACTTAGTAAGTAGTTTAAGTAGTTTAGGATTTTGATAGTGTTGACCAATTTGTAAGTTACTGTGAATTTGATGCCGATTACTTTGTAAGTTATAGTAAGTGTGTTGTTAAGCACTTGTAAGTATATTCGTCGTTAAGTCACTAATTCAACATTTTGTATTTAATTTCGTTCTAATTTGAATAAAAGCAAATAAATGCTTCATATCTCATAGGATTCATTTGGAGATTCATTATCTTGTATATTTTTCTTATTCACTTGATCGCTGAAAGCAGCTTCGTTCCTCAGAGGCTATGCCCAATGCTCACTAAATCCTGTTAAACCCTTCCCCCATCCCATTGTTAATAAATCAAAAGCTATTCACAAACGACTATCAATGACCTTTCGAACTTTTTTCGAGCACTGTTTCACTTACTTGCTCCGTTCGAATCGCACTACTGTAATTAATGCTTCAGCACAAATATGAATAATTGTCAAAACAACGTTAATTCGTAATCTAACCTATTGCAGGCCTAACTATACACGAATAACAAAAACAAAATCATAAATATACCTGAGAAAAATACAGGTATTGAATCTATAGTACATGTGTATTATTAATGAACTTGTCTTCGAGTCGACTATATAGCTCCGACACAACACACACAAACATCCTGAGAACGCCGTATAGTTGACAGGAGTTACCATTCACCCCAGCACCAAAAACCACCAACAACCGACACCCTCAACCACACCATTACCACCACAACCACCACCCATCAACCAGGGGGGGGGGGAAATATGCCAACACACACAACCCAGGCAATTACTTCATATAAACACTCACATCCGGCCAGATCTGCAGACATTAAAACTTACTGTTTATGCTCTGGCCAGCGCACAAACGACTCTGTCACGGCAGCTCTCGTTACGTTAAGTGCTCGAGTCATGTGAAGCAGTTAAAGCTTATTAGTTTTCCAGATTTAAACCAGAGGAAATGTGGTCAGGAAATACGAGGTCGGAAAAATAAATGGCAAAGCTTAATGGAAAAACACCAGTGTGTTTTAGGAGCATTTAAAGGAAGGACCATACATTAGCAACATTTGCGGAAATATAAAAAAAAAGCATTTGGCAAGGCTTAAAAAAAGAGAAACCTAGCAACATCACCTTCTAGAGAAAAGAAACCAAGCATTGGTAACACACAAAAAAACATGAAAACAGAAAAAAAAGCATTTGGTAACACTTATATAAAAGACCAAGTTTTTGTAACTTATAGAGAAAACTATAAAATGAGATTATAAAAGCTATTAGTTAATTGGAGATTTTTCCGCACCTTTGAGGCAGACGTTGTTGTTAACGTTGTGTGTGTTGTGGAGAGAGAGAGAGTGGCTCTGACAACACACTCATCAGCTTGGGCAGCTCTGACACCACACTCCTCAGCTTGGGCAGTACTGACAACACACTCCTCATCTTGGGCAGTACTGACAACACACTCCTCATCTTGGGCAGTACTGACAACACACTCCTCATCTTGGGCAGTACTGACAACACACTCCTCAGCTTGGGCAGTACTGACAACACACTCCTCATCTTGGGCAGTACTGACACCACACTCCTCAGCTTGGGCAGTACTGACAACACACTCCTCATCTTGGGCAGTACTGACACCACACTCCTCAGCTTGGGCAGCTCTGACAACAACACACTCCTCAGCTTGGGCAGCACTGACAACACACTCCTCAGCTTGGGCAGCTCTGACAACACACTGCTCAGCATGACCAGCACTGACAACAACACACTCCTCAGCTTGGGCAGCTCTGACAACAACAAACTCCTCAGCTTGACCAGCACTGACAACAACAAACTCCTCAGCTTGGGCAGCTCTGACAACACCAAACTCCTCAGCTTGACCAGCACTGACAACAACAAACTCCTCAGCTTGACCAGCTCTGACAACAACAAACTCCTCAGCTTGACCAGCTCTGACAACACACTGCTCAGCATGACCACCACTGACAACACTACAGCACAAACAGTACCACAAACACAATAAATATCTGGAACATCACCATGCTCAGGCAGCATGCAAATTGCTCCAATATATCAAGATGTTGCAAACCTCTGCGTGTTATCATCCCTATTGTGGACTGCTCTATGCAGTTAGCCTCCATTTTCTCTAAATATTTTCTGCAATATTGCTACCCACTACGTCCTCTAACAGCCTGAACGAGGAATTAGCAGATCAACAAGAGTAATCTGAGTAATCCTTACATTAACCCCAGATTTCTGTCATTCGAGGAACTAGGTCGAAAATTTTTGCCTTAACTAGGTAAAAACATCCACTACGGGCTCACCATAGCCCGTGCTACTTGGAACTTCTTGTTCCAGATAGCGAATCTTTAACAACAACAACTTAACTAGGACTTGTTTCTGGTGTAATTCGCCAATGGTAATGACTGATACGCTGATGGGAGATGCATATATATGACAGAAAATTTTAGAAGAGACATGTGACAGAAAATGAGAATACTTGTGTGAAACACAAGTAAATTTATATGTATAATATCAATTTACTTATATAAAACGTGATATTTTAGTACAAGTGTTGTTAATTTTGGTATAGTTTTCTATCATTTGTTCCATATATATATATATATATATATATATATAATATATATATATATATATATATATATATATATATGTTGTACCTAGTAGCCAGAACGTCGTACTCGGCCTACTATACAAGGCCGGATTTCCTAATAGGCCAAGTTTTCTGAATTTATATATTTTGATGTTTTTATCTTATGAAATGATGAATCTGTCCATTTCATTATGTATTAGTTAATTTTTTTTTTAATTTGAGTTAAAAGTAACCCTACCTAACCTATCTTTACCTAACCTAACCTAAACCTAACCTAACCTATCTTTACCTAACCTAACCTAAACCTAACCTAAACTAACACAACTAAATCAATAATTTATGTTCTTATTATAATATAATAATAATACTTAAAATATACCAATAGGAAACAACTTATTGAAAATAAAATCACTCGGCCTATTAGGCAAATCGGGCCTTGCATAGTAGGCCGAGAAGTGCATTCTGGCTACTAGGTACGAAATATATATTATATATATATATATATATATTATATATATATATATATATATATATATATATATATATATATATTGAAACACGAGAACGTTAGTTTTTGTATTTTTCCACATTATCAAAATTCTGACAAGCTTCTAAGAAAACTACTGAATAGCAAAGCTTGAAACCAATAAAAACACTATTTTCAAACTCCTTATCAAAGAACTCAGGATTAACAAGTCGAAAAGTTCTCAGATACTTGGAGGAAAAATTACGTTTTTAAACATTGTATATACGTCCAGAGAAACAATGAACAATTGATAAAATATTTGATTTCTATAAACAAAAAACCTAAGAGAAAATGTTCTCTGTGAATTAGTTTATATTTAAGATATCTAGTTTTTTTTAAATAATATATATTTTAAAACCATCGACACATCATACAATAAAGTTATAACCTAAGAATTTTCTCTGTCTATTACACAGGTTTACTTACCAATTTAGAAGCAAAACATTTTTGAAACCGTAATATGCTTTCAGACCAACACAAATATTTCTATAACTACCTGCGTGTTGTGACAAGAGGGGGGAGAAGGGCGTGTTTGGTGACCCAGTGTAATCACTATACCCCGAGGGGCGGGATAACACTGAATACATCATGTTGGATTGCAAGAATAAGCACAACGAATAATGGAAAAACGTTTGGGAACGTGCTAACTCCTGACGCAACCAGGAAATAAAGGGATAAACGTGGCAGAACAGCAGTTAAAAATAAATTAGAACTTTAAGGCAGAAAGAACTGCAAGAGTGCTGCTCTCTCTTATAACTAATTCACAATTTTAGATTTAGTGAATAGACTGGTGAGAGGCAGAGCTGGTGAGAGGTAGAGCTGGTGAGAGGTAGAGCTGGTGAGAGGTAGAGCTGGTGAGAGGCAGAGCTGGTGAGAGGCAGAGCTGGTGAGAGGCAGAGCTGGTGAGAGGCAGAGCTGGTGAGAGGCAGAGCTGGTGAGAGGTAGAGCTGGTGAGAGGTAGAGCTGGTGAGAGGTAGAGCTGGTGAGAGGCAGAGCTGGTGAGAGGTAGAGCCGGTGAGAGGTAGAGCTGGTGAGAGGTAGAGCTGGTGAGAGGTAGAGCTGGTGAGAGGCAGAGCCGGTGAGAGGTAGAGCTGGTGAGAGGTAGAGCTGGTGAGAGGTAGAGCTGGTGAGAGGCAGAGCTGGTGAGAGGCAGAGCTGATGAGAGGCATAGCTGGTGAGAGGTAGAGCTGGTGAGAGGTAGAGCTGGTGAGAGGCAGAGCTGGTGAGAGGTAGAGCTGGTGAGAGGCAGAGCTGGTGAGAGGCAGAGCCAGTGCGATACATATCGGGACAAACGCCAACCAACACACAGATGTGCGTGACACTTTACGAAAGTGTCAACAGAAATGATGTGCAATGAAAGTGTATTTCTGCAATAAAATGTTTAATGCCACATTTGATCATATATATATATATATATATATATATATATATATATATATATATATATATATATATATATATATCCCCTCTCCCTCTTCTCCCATAAAATTGGTTATCCCGAAGCATTGAAATAGCTGTATTTGTCTCTCTGAAAGTATGTTATTACGATCACTAAAAAATCTTGATGAATCGCAGCAGATATCTTCCACATGACTGGGAAAAATCCATGCGGATGTCTTTATAAATGCTAATATTTCTTAGAGCATATAACTTAGGCTGGTCCGAGGGTCGTCCTATGTCCGTCCCTTACCCCAGACCGTTCCCCCTGCAAAGTTGAATGAAGCTAGCCCCAAGCGTCTGGCCCCTTAACAGAAATATAGCGACACAGGAAAACATTCTCATAATATTCCTTCATCTTTCGTAAGATTTTGTTGTGTATTTAGTAAGCTGTCTTATTAGAAGCAGGTCTCTGACCCGGCGTGTGTGTGTGTGTGTATATTCGTTTAGGCGAGTCGCGGTATCGTTCAACATCTGGCATCAAAACATCGTCTGTTGCCTATTAAAATGAAACGAGGCGACATTTGCTTTGTACTGGCTTCATATAAATGCAAATTGTCGAGGCCTGGGTGAGGGTGGGGGGGGGGGGGTGATCCTCTTGTAGCTGCTGATGGAGGAGCCTCTTTTTCTCTGCCTCTGACACTCTCGAGTAATTACACCATATCTCCTCTATATGCTCCACCTCCCACCAAATTTCTGCCCCCTTTCCCTCCTTTCCTCTACCCCTCTGATGTCAGTGTTTTTGTTCTGATAGCTATTTGCCTCCTTTCATTGATTCATTTCTTCATACTACTTCTTATTCTCCACACTTTCAGTCTGTTTTCTATTCCCTCTTTCTTCGCCATCTTTCACTCCTCCNTATATAATTATACCGGCATAGCGCTGGCTCCTCATATTTTAGCTCTTAGTCTATCACATATCCCTCACAAGTGCAGTATACTCACACTGGCCTAGCGCTTTCTCATGATCATTTCCTTTCCTTGAATATTCGGAAATATATTTTCATGTTGTTTATGTGGTTGAATTACACCTATACAACTATATATATAACTGTGTATACATATTACCTAACCTATACATATATATATGGTGTGTAGTAACTGTGATTATTGTACATGTATAATATTTGGTTCTTATACCTTATACTCGTTCTATGTATTAATGGCTTTATATGTATTACAATGTGTCCTGCGAGTGCTTCCGCTGTATCATAAATGTAATTTATATTAATTATTATTTTTATCATTATTATTATTATTATTATTGACCATCGAATATGCGGATGTTCAATATTTAAATTTTTATCATTAACTATCATGCTACTAATATACATATTAACAAGTAAACTATCCAGTCAGTCCAACCAGCACTGGAAGGTATATAATATAACGAAATATAAATGAATATAACGTAATATATCGGAATATCTATTCGCTTAAGATGATGAATTTGGGGGAAGGAAAATGTTGATATGTTTGAACAGCTTACTCATTCCCCCATGAATGTATAAGCTTATACATTCCCCCATTAAGCTTAAAATATATATCATACTTATTATGTCATATTATTACATACATATTACGTCCCCAAACGCTGAGCTTAGGACGAATCTGTTGCAAATAAAATTTTCGGTCTAAAACTCACGAGGGGTATTTGAGATGTTTTCTGTGCCTTTGGGGTGAAGGTTTGAAGCAGTAGCAACAGCAACAGCAACAGCAGCAGCGGCAGCACGTGGTAAAGCTACTCTGTGCCAGGTTTTCCGTGCCTATATTTTGGAACCTTTGGAACATTTGAAAACTTTGGAAACGAATAATTTGTTGGAATTTGTCCTTCATCACAAGGATCACCATCACAATAGGACCACCATCACACTAGGACCACCATCACACTAGGACCACCATCACACTAGGACCACCATCACACTAGGACCACCATCACACTAGGACCACCATCACACTAGGACCACCATCACACTAGGACCACCATCACACTAGCACCACCATCACACTAGCACCACCATCACACCAGCACCACCATCACACCATCACCATCACACCATCACCATCACACCAGGACCTCCAGGGGGCATCTCGCTCTGATGAGATTGTTATGAATTTTGAGTGCCAATAAAAACAGAATTAAGGATCCACCTCTAGGATTTTCTTGCAGAGTCAAAGAGTGTCTCGAGGAGATACTTGTTGTTTGGAGACAGTGAGAGTGAATATACACATCTGAGTACATGTACATATGTAACTATGTACATGTAGAGGCGATAGGTGTATGGGGGGGGGAGCAGGAGGCCAGATACCAGATACTGTTTGGGATATGCAATTCTTCAAGAATCAGAGAGGGACAAAGACTTGGGGGGTTGATATCACGCCACAGACCTGTCCAATGAAGCCTACAGCAAGAGGATAACATCAGCGGCATATTCCACGTTGGCCAACATGAGAACGGTAATTAGGAACTCGTGAAAGGAATCATTTAGAACCTTGTACACCACATATGTCAGACCAATCCTGGAGTATGCAGCTCCAGCATGGAAACCATATCTCGCCAAGCACAGGACTAAATTGGAGAAGGTTCAGAGGTATGCCACCAGACTAGTACCCGAGCTGAGGGGTATGAGCTACGAAGAGAGGCTACAGGAACGAAACATCACGTCGCCGGAAGACAGAGGAGCTAAGGAAGACTTGATCTCCACATGCAAGATTCTCAGAGGAATTGATAAGTTAGAATTTTTTTTATTTAACACAAGGGGCACACGCGCTACGGGACACAGGTGGAAACTGAGTGCCCAAATGAGCCATAGAGACTTCGAACTTTTTTAGTGTCAGAGTGGTTGACAAATGGAATGCATTAGGCCGTAATGTGGTGGAGGCTGACTCCATACACAGTTTCAAGTGCAGATATGATAGAGCCCAGTAGGCTCAGGAACCTGTACACCAGTTGATTGACAGTTGAGAGGCGGGACCAAAGAGCCCGAGCTCAACCCCCGAAAGCACAACTACGTAAGTACACACACGGAAAAAAACACCCACCACTTGTATTGCAAACACTTAAATTCTCATTTTATTCCTATACCAGCTGACATCAACGGATAGCCCATCCTGTGGAATAAATTGCAGTTCAATTAAATGCTGCTCTCGTAGTATCAACTGGGATTTTTATTTGATTTGATTTATTTTTATTACAGGAAAGTTGTAGTTCTCGTGTATTTCGTGTGGTGAAAAATAAATAGATAAATGAATAGATTAAATGGCTGGATAGGCCTTATAGAAAACGTGATGGGTAATTAGAAAGGAGCTTTATAATAAACAGATTAAAGTTTATATTAAGTAAACGATAAGTGAATATGTGAACTGATAGATAAATGAAAAACAAATAGGGTGATTAATAGACATAGATAAAACAGAAATGAGTAGATAAATAAACACAACACATATAAATACATTGATAGGTGTGAATTAAATAAATAGGCCGATAGCAAGCTGGAAATATATATAGATCAATATTTGAAGAATACATTCTGAAAATAGAACGGAAATAAATTATCTTTGAATGGAAGATACATTTTTTAAGTCGTTTTAAGGGGAAGAGAAGCTTGGCAGCACACACACACACCACAGTCATCAGTGTGAGTCTTTGGTGAGTTGTGAGTCTTGCTGGGTTGTGAGTCTTGCTGGGTTGTGAGTCTTTGGTGGGTTGTGAGTCTTGCTGGGTTGTGAGTCTTTGGTGGGTCGTGAGTCTTTGGTGGGTTGTGAGTCTTTGGTGGGTTGTGAGTCTTGCTGGGTTGTGAGTCTTGCTGGGTTGTGAGTCTTGCTGGGTTGTGAGTCTTGCTGGGTTGTGAGTCTTGCTGGGTTGTGAGCCTTGCTGAGTTGCTGAGTATGATATAATGTGACATATATATATATATATATATATATATATATATATATATATATATATATATATATATCTATATATATATATATATATATATATATATATATATATATATAATATCTGTGTTCCAAAACAAAAGTGTTACCATAGACCTTGGGTTCAGGGGGGACCCCAGAGGCTGCAGAAATATTATTTAACCTCTAAGACTTACCACAGAGACCTGAGAGGACTAGTGGTAGTGTGGGGGGGGAGGTAGTTATCATAGTGAGGACGACCACGAGTAGTTGAGCTGTTCTCTACCAACCCCAGTTGGCATAGAAGCTATTCAATATTGTTAAGAAAGTGCAAGAAAGAGGACACAGAGGCGAATGTTGGTTGAGAGTGGCCCATTACCACAAGTCATAAGGAGTTGAAGTTTGCAACAGTAGCGTTGTTGATGAAGTGAAGGGGGGGGGTGTTTGTGCTGAGGAAGAGTGAGGAGCTGGGAGGTGTGTGTGTGAGAGGGGGAGGAGGAGGGTGTTGAGGACAGAGAAGTCGCAGAGGGAAGGTGAAGAAGGAGAAGAGGGAGAAGCTGAGACCAGAGGGAAGAGTTAAAATAAGGAGAGAAGACTCTTTGGGAATGGAAGAGGCTGAGAAAGGGGAAGGAAAAGATGTACAAGGAAGGAAAAGTAGCAGAAAAGAGCGGAAAGGAAGTGACGACGTTGGATGATGATGGACATAGGAGGAGAAGGGAAGGGCAAGAATAACAGAGGAAGAGAATGAGTATGAAGGAAGGGGAGGAAGGAAGGATGGAAGGGGAGGTGAGGGGGGGGTGAGGAGGAGGAGGAGGAGGAGGGAAGTCCTTAAGCCTCCTCGGAGCCAAACTTGTAACTATCTCCTATAATCCAAGGAAAATGGCGGCTCAATCTTGGATAACGAGCAGAGTTGGCCGAGTTTATGCTCGCTCGGGCATTGATTCAGACGCCGTTTGTGTCCTCTCTTGTATATTCGTATAGCTCCCGGGCGCCGCCTCTCCCTACACTGCATGCGGGGAGCGTGGCCCCGGGAATTATCGAGGGTAGGGGTGTGGTTGAAGGGGGGAGTGGGCTACGGGACGGGCATTGGGTGGGGGGGAGTGAGAGAAAGCCACGGAAAGGGAGAGTAGGGGGGAAAGGGAGGAGAGGGGGAGGATATTAAGGGAAAGGGGCGAGATGGAGAGGGTGTATAGCAAAATAATGGAAGGGATTGATTGAAAGTGGAGTCTCTCAGTGAGAGAACACAGTGAGAGAGTGAGATAAGAGAGAGAGGGGGGGGGTGTTAGAGTGAGAGGGGGGAGGGTGTTTGTGAGAGTGAAGGGTGTGAAAGTGAGAAGGAAGTGTGAAAGGGAGAGAGACACACACACAACGAAGAAGACATTCAGTGTACGAGAGACGGTAGTAACGGGTGAATTATGATACCTTACACTGCTCTGTTCCCGATGTCCACCGCTAGTCTCTGACACACTCTCTGTCCACTGACAGAGGCCGTCGATGCCCCCCCCCCTCCTCCTTAGTCTAGTACCGTCATCATTCCATACAGTATTAATATTTTTTATCCTCCGGTTCATCTCTAACATCTAGAAATGTTTGACTCTCCCCACATGTCCCAACCAACATATCCACCACCCCCTCCCACACCCTCCAACATGTCCCAACCAACATATCCACCTCCCCCTCCCACACCCTCCAACATGTCCCAACCAACATATCCACCTCCCCCTCCCACACCCTCCAACATGTCCCAACCAACATACCCACCACCCCCTCCCACACCCTCCAACATGTCCCAACCAACATATCCACCTCCCCCTCCCACACCCTCCAACATGTCCCAACCAACATATCCACCACCCCCCTCCCACACCCTCCAACATGTCCCAACCAACATATCCACCACCCCCTCCCACACCCTCCAACATATCCCAACCTACATGCCCGCTTATGTCCTAACCGCACTTTCACTTCCTTACCACCCATGTCCCAATTTACATTTTCTTTCCGTGTCAAAATGTCCTCATCATCAGGTTCTTTCCTTTCACCATGTCCTAATCAATAATTTTCTTTCCCCTACCTGTCACCTTAAACACCACGTCCCATCCCTACACCTTGTGTCCTGATCACCAAGTCCCTTCCCTATACAAGTCCAGACACTCTAATTATCAAGTCCTTTCCCTACCACTAATTACCATGTCCATTCCCCCACGCACTATTAATTTAAAAGCACTTTCCTTGACAAATTGCAAATAATTAAACTGGCCTTTAATTATCTGTAGACAAACATGCTGAAAAAATATTAAAGTGATAAATGAAGAATTAAATTATTTATGTGGAAATAATAATAATAATAATAATAATAATAATAATAATTAGTCGAAATAAGAAAAAATGTTGGCAATATAATGTTCCACAGACACAAAATAATATATCAAAACCCTCCAAATCAGACTTCAAGGCTGCATAATAGAACAATGCAGGTTTCCAATAAGCTTAATTTATTCACAAAGTTGGGTTAAAATTGTTAAAAAAAATTCTTTGGAAATTTTTTTTCCCAGCTTTTCATGGACAATCCTTTTTGAGTCGGGGGACAGTTTTTTGACAACGCCCATGTTCCTGGGAGAGGCATTCATGTTCCTGGGAGAGGCATTCATGTTCCTGGGAGAGGCATTCATGTTCCTGGGAGAGGCATTCATGTTCCTGGGAGAGGCATTCATGTTCCTGGGAGAGGCATTCATGTTCCTGGGAGAGGCATTCATGTTCCTGGGAGAGGCATTCATGTTCCTGGGAGAGGCATTCATGTTCCTGGGAGAGGTGAGTAAGTGGTGAGAGGTGAGTCAGAGAGGTGAGTATACTTCTCTAGTATACTGCCACTTATGATGCATTTTATGTTAATCTGAAGAACAGAGAGAGAGAGAGAGATAAGGGAAGGGAAGGAATTATCAAGGGGAAAGGGTCAAGCCATTACGACTATATAGCACTGGGAAGAGGGTCAGGATAAGGATATGGGATGGGATGGGAAGGAATGGTGGCCAACCACTTGGACGGTCGGGGATTGAACGCCGACCTGCATGACACGAGACCTTTGATCTACCGTCCAGTCCAAGTGGTTGGGCAAACAGAGAAAGAACGAGAGAGACAAAGAAATAAAAAGAAAGTTTCTTACTCTCAAGATGAACCAACAGAAAAAGAATTCTCTGTCTTGTATCGGGGAGGTGAAAGGCATTCAAGTATAAAATGTTCAATATAACATTTGTATCAGAAATATTTTTGTCAATATTTTTAACATATTCTGTTATGTATATAATATATGTTATATACACGCACACATATTTGAGGGGTAAGCGAGCAAGGGGACACAGGTGGAAACTGAGTACCCAAATGAGCCACATGGACGTTAGGAAGTACTTTTTCAGTGTCAGAGTAGTTAACAGATGGAATGCACTAAGCAGTGATGAGGTGGAGTCTGAGTCCACCACATCACCGCCTAATGCATTGCATCTGTTATCTACTGTCACTGAAAAAGTACTTCCTAACGTCCCTGTGGTTCATTTAACTGCCCTGCCTCCCTCAGATAAACACGTATCTACCTCACAGTACAGCTGAGGGAGGCACAGCAGTCACCTTCAGGGAGACCCAGAAAACTAATAAGTACAGAGACCTCAAACTCTATTACAGATTCGTGCCAATAGGCTCCGTCAAGACCCCTAGGCTCCCTAAGGTAATTGTGCACTTAATTAAGATCCGTAAAATAAAGTGGGTGAAGAACTCAATAGGCAAACTACAGACTCAAGAGCAGAAAAGTTCCCTGTTCCAGCGCCTCAGTGTCGCGATTCAGAGAGGAAATGCGTGTTGTATCTTGGACCCGCTCCCCATCCCTGTAGAGCTGGTTATTTTACACTTGATTGTCATGTGTGTGTTTTCTGTAAACTGTATCACAATGTAATGAAACTAATCCACAAATAAATAAGAGATACGAATGAGCTGAAACAAGTTATTCCATTAGCCATAAAATTTCTTAATTCTCACAGCAACATTAAATTCCACAGTCTTTTAAAATATTGAGATTCGAGTTAGAGTTGCTTTTCATGTTCCAAATTGATGGCAGTTAATTTATATGAGTTAATCTGAATTACTGTCTTCTATTAAGGGTTTCTGAGATTTATGTTTGGGATAGAGAGACAAAATGCAAACGAGAGAGAGAGAGAGACAGACAGACAGACAGACAGAGACACACAGAGAGAGACAGAGAGACAGAGAGACAGAGAGACAGAGAGACAGAGAGACAGGGAGAGAGAGACAGGGAGAGAGAGACAGGGAGAGAGAGACAGAGAGAGAGACAGAGAGAGA
>WNGS01001312.1:59905573-59933916 GCA_020271785.1 Procambarus virginalis | reverse complement strand
AATGTCTGCATGTTGTTTTTAATCCCTTGTAGTTCCTTCTTTCTAGTATGGAAATAATATTTTTTTAAGTATCTACCTAATAGGTCTAATAGTTCTATATAGGTCTTCATAGGTCTACACAATGCTGCAGCAGGATTTATTAGTACCTGTGTTGACATCCTATTTGGGCCTGTGACTTTCCTCACACTCATAAAAAAGAGTATTTCATTGTTATTTTTTTAATCTCCTTTAGAGTTAGTGATTGAGCAGTTGTTGTGTAAGTTCTTAGAACTCTTTTCATCCAGGGTTTGATCTGTCTTCAGTGTGTTATTTATTAATTTAAGAGATATATACAATCGCAAACGAACGTTCAGTACAATAACCTGCTCTACCAGTGCTTAACCCACTGGCGTACACAGTACTGATACCACTCCACCAGTGATTGCCTATAAGTATTGATTGGTCTTGGAAACTAACATTCTTCCACATACGCATTCCATGACCAACCACCACCCGGCTACACTCGTGACGAGTCTTGGATACAGTTATTCATCAAATCCACTCAAACTTCTCAAACTTGTAGGCACAGCGCGATCCGAACACGCACGAAAATTTGATATGAGAAAACGTAAGCAAGATTCACCCCGACAGTTGCCGAGTGATGGTTGGTCATGGAAAATTGTGTGGAAGAATGTGAGTTTCAAGACCAACCAACAGTCTTAGACAAGCGATGGTGGAGAGGTC
Organism: Procambarus virginalis; assembly: GCA_020271785.1. Classification (NCBI taxonomy): domain Eukaryota; kingdom Metazoa; phylum Arthropoda; class Malacostraca; order Decapoda; family Cambaridae; genus Procambarus; species Procambarus virginalis. Next base: position 59,933,193 of record WNGS01001312.1, on the reverse strand, counting down.
TTAGTAATGTGGAGGCCTGGTAGCGCAGGTTCGAATCCTGACCGGATCAAAGATTTTCAAAGTATCAGAGATATGAATTCGATAGAGGTTAGTTAAATAGATCAATCGAAATTTGCCTTACAACATTGGAAATAGACTGAATGGTTCGCAGACATGAAGTTGTTGAAACTAACCCACAACAAAAGTTACATACAAATGAGACAAAAATACCAAGAAAACATTTTTTTAAACTACTAGTGGCTAGTAGTTCAAAAAGCTCGACTCTACAAGGCCATCAAGGTGCGTCCATCTAGCTGTGTACACACACACACACACACACACACACACACACACACACACACACACAACACACACACACAACACACACACACACACCATCATGATAATCTTGCCTTAAGCTTGGTCTTGCAGGTGACTCTCTCCCTCTCCCCCACTTGATGGATAGCACACCAACTTTCCCAAGCAACTGTGGAACTTATACCTTATCATTTTGCTGCGTCTGGTGTGTGTGTGTGTGTGTGTGTGTGTGTGTGTGTGTGTGTGTGTGTGTGTGTGTACTCACCTATTTGTGCTTGCGGGGGTTGAGCTTTGGCTCTTTGGTCCCGCCTCTCAACTGTCAATCAACTGGTGTACAGATTCCTGAGCCTACTGGGCTCTATCATATCTACATTTGAAACTGTGTATGGAGTCAGCCTCCACCACATTACTTCCTAATGCATTCCACCTGTTAACTACTCTGGCACTGAAAAAGTTCTCTCTAACGTCCCATTATCCCGTGAGTGTGTGTGTGAGTGGTCTATGTGTATGTGTGTGAGTGTGTGTTGGAGCAGAAGATTAATGGTAAGCATCTTGAGGCTCTGAGCCGGCTGTGGCGAGGCGCCCAACGTTGATTATCCCGTGGCTCTGAACGCGCTATTTATTTCCCTGTCGGATTGGCTCTGGTTTCTTGCTTTTCTCCAGCTGCGATGGTTTTAATTTCTATCTTTTATCGTGGTTTTTCTCAATAAAATTTGTTAACTAATGCCTTACATTTTATTTATGAGGTATCATTCTATTTGATATTCCCACTTAATTACGTATTCATTAATCTACCTTCTTGCTTTCTCATCTACATTCAGAGCTAATTAATTTTTGCCTACTGTTCTACCGTTTTTTTCTACCGTTCTACCGTCTACCGTCAGTGTACCGTTTTTTTTCTAACTGTTTATTAGCTTTTAATTTATTTATTAACTATTGTATTAGCAAATGCATGTTGACTTCAGTGTACATTACATTGATATATTCCATGAGATTCAATTCAAATTCTTTCGTTATTATGCACCCCATACTCATCCCGTGGGGGGTGGGGGGATGCAAAGGGTTACAGAGGTACATAATGGGTTCAGGAAATGAACCCCATTGTTCATTTGGCTAATAAAGTGGCAATCTTTTGAAGCTAGTTACACAATTGTTAATGTTTATATATATATATATATATATATATATATATATATATATATTTTATATATATATATATATATATATATATATAATCATTTACACAAATACATATACATCTCGATAATCTTTTTATATCTCAAGTGATCAAGTTCAAGTTCATCAAGAGGCTCACAACAGTCACTATACAAGGCACTTTACATCTATGGTGAGTCACAGTTACTAGTCTTACTCCACACCCACCCAACTGGGCGGCAGCTTTACAGTCATGTGCAGACTGCACCTACAGTAAGCAAATCTGGAATATTTCGCTAAAATTCCGGGCAGTACATCATTATGAATGAAGTACTTACACATTTCTTGGACCCCATTGATTTTGTTATCTCTGAATTTCGCGATTTTTTTCACATTCCATTATAAAATGACGCAAAGTATGCGAATATTTCTGCTGACAGATTTGATGAGAGAAAGAGAGAGAGAAATTGAGATTGCTTGCTCATTATCATTTAGAATTTGCTAACAAGATGAAGAGAGAGTGTAAGAAAGCTACTCTCTTGTGTCGGATATCCCTTAAGGAAGTATATATATATATATATATATATAGATATATATATATATAATATATATGTATATATATATATATGTCGTACCTAGTAGCCAGAACGCACTTCTCAGCCTACTATGCAAGGCCCGATTTGCCTAATAAGCCAAGTTTTCATGAATTAATATATTTCCTCTAATTTTTTTCTTATGAAATGATAAAGCTACCCATTTCATTATGTATGAGATCAATTTTTTTTATTGGAGTTAAAATTAACGTAGTTATATGACCGAACCTAACCAACCCTACCTAACCTAACCTAACCTATCTTTATAGGTTAGCTTAGGCTAGGTAGCCGAAAAAGTTAGGTTAGGTTAGGTTAGGTAGGTTAGGTAGTCGAAAACAATTAATTCATGAAAACTTGGCTTATTAGGCAAATCGGGCCTTGCATAGTAGGCTGAGAAGTGCGTTCTGGCTACTAGGTACGACATATATATATATATATATATATATATATATATATATATATATATATATATATATATATTTATATATATATATATATATATTATATATATATATATCTATATATATATATTATATATATCTATATATATATATATATATCTATATCTATATATATATAATATATCTATATTAATAATAAAAGTGTTAATTCAAGCTCAGACTGCATAATTAGTCACAAGAAAGTGGAAGCAGTGTTCTCTTTCTGACGATATAGGATATTTACAGCGTAAATAAACAGCCCTCCACACAGAATAAACACAGTCCCTAGCAGTGTTCCAGGAATGAATAAATCTCACAGCGAGCGTGTGATCTGACATATGATATTCACATCCTCGCCTGAAATAAACAGGAAAATTGTTGGCTTGCATATTCCACACACCACAAAATGTAAATGGACTTGTGATAGTCTAATTTGGCTCCAAACTGGTGAAATTTGCTCCGGTCGTAGGTGTGTCATTTGCGGTGTTGTCAGGGGACTGAGAAATGCTAGACATTTGTTAGGAGAGAGAGAGAGAGCTAGGGAAATATATATCAGAATATCTAGCACTTTGAAAAGCATGTGATTACATACTAATGGTCGGGAGAATGGCGTGAAGGAATTGTGCTCATCACTTTGAGATTCGTGGATCGAACGCCAGTCTACGAATAAGCGCGGCTGTCGCTGTACCAATCAGTCCAAGTAGATGAAATAGAAGATTGATATGTCATTGCTACGTTTAGGTATACATTTTCTTTTGTGACGGTTGGGGTAATTTTTTTTTTTTCCTTGTGATAGGGAGAACATGTTATATTTATCTGTTGTGATAATAGATTTAACTAATTCTCTTGATTGATGGGAATAGATACGTCAAGTGGATGTATCTTATCGGTTGACCTGCTACGATTTTTTCTACAATGGCAATTTTTGAAGAAAAATTCTCTAACCAAAAAATTTCTAAGGTAATTTTTCTACATTGCGTAAGGTTGTGGTAGTTATTATTCAATGTTTAGGATGGTTGGAAAAGGTAATTCTCCCCGATTACCTTTTCTGCTCGGGGGGGGGGGGGAGGTGATATTGTATTGGTTGTAGGGAATAGGTTAAGCCATTTGTTATGGTGCCGGAAACTCTTGGGAAACTCTTTTTTTCGTTTGGTTGGGAATGCTTACTGTTGCTGTTGTAGTTGGCCACTGTTGTTGTTGTAGTTGGCCACTGTTGTTGTTGTTGTGGTTGGCCACTGTTGTTGTTGTTGTGGTTGGCCACTGTTGTTGTAGTTGGCCACTGTTGTTGTTGTAGTTGGCCACTGTTGTTGTTGTAGTTGGCCACTGTTGTTGTTGTGTAGTTGGCCACTGTTGTTGTTGTGGTTGGCCACTTGTTGTTGTTGTTGTGGTTGGCCACTGTTGTTGTAGTTGGCCACTGTTGTTGTTGTTGTGGTTGGCCACTTGTTGTTGTTGTTGTAGTTGGCCACTTGTTGTTGTTGTGGTTGGCCACTGTTGTTGTTGTTGTAGTTGGCCACGTTGTTGTAGTTGGCCACTGTTGTTGTTGTTGTGGTTGGCCACTTGTTGTTGTGTTGTAGTTGGCCACTTGTTGTTTTTGTGGTTGGCCACTGTTGTTGTTGTTGTAGTTGGCCACTGTTGTTGTTGTTGTAGTTGGCCACTGTTGTTGTTGTTGTGGTTGGCCACTGTTGTTGTTGTTGTGGTTGGCCACTGTTGTTGTTGTTGTAGTTGGCCACTGTTGTTGTTGTTGTAGTTGGCCACTGTTGTTGTGGTTGGCCACTGTTGTTGTTGTGGTTGGCCACTGTTTTTGTTGTTGTTGTAGTTGGCCACTTGCTGTTGTTGTTATAGTTGGCCACTGTTGTTGTTATAGTTGGCCACTGTTGTTGTTGTTGTTGTAGTTGGCCACTGTTGTTGTTATAGTTGGCCACTGTTGTTGTTATAGTTGGCCACTGTGTTGTTGTTATAGTTGGCCACTGTTGTTGTTGTTGTTGTAGTTGGCCACTGTTGTTGTTGTTGTTGGCCACTGTTGTTGTTGTTGTTGGCCACTGTTGTTGTTGTTGTGGTTGGCCACTGTTGCTGTTGTGTTATAGTTGGCCACTGTTGTTGTTATAGTTGGCCACTGTTGTTGTTATAGTTGGCCACTGTTGTTGTTGTAGTTGGCCACTGTTGGTGTGTTGTAGTTGGCCACTGTTGTTGTTGTGGTTGTAGTTGGCCACTGTTGTTGTTGTGGTTGTAGTTGGCCACTGTTGTTGTTGTGGTTGTAGTTGGCCACTGTTGTTGTTATAGTTGGCCACTGTTGTTGTTATAGTTGGCCACTGTTGTTGTTATAGTTGGCCACTGTTGTTGTTATAGTTGGCCACTGTTGTTGTTATAGTTGGCCACTGTTGTTGTTTGTAGTTGGCCACTGTTGTTGTGTGGTTGTAGTTGGCCACTGTTGTTGTTGTTGTTGTAGTTGGCCACTGTTGTTGTTGTTGTAGTGGCCACTGTTGTTGTTGTAGTTGGCCACTGTTGTTGTTGTAGTTGGCCACTGTGTTGTTGTGGTTGTAGTTGGCCACTGTTGTTGTTGTAGTTGGCCACTGTTGTGTTTGTTGTAGTTGGCCACTGTTGTTGTTGTTGTAGTTGGTCACTTTGTTGTTGTAGTTGGCCACTGTTGTTGTTGTTGTAGTTGGTCACTGTTGTTGTTGTTGTAGTTGGCCACTGTTGTTGTTGTTGTAGTTGGTCACTGTTGTTGTTGTTGTAGTTGGCCACTGTTGTTGGTGGTGTTGAAGTTGGCACTGTTGTTGTTGTAGTTGGCCACTGTATGTTGTTGTCGTAGTTGGCCACTGTTGTTGTTGTTGTAGTTGGCCACTGTTGTTGTTGTAGTTGGCCACTGTATGTTGTTGTCGTAGTTGGCCACTGTTGTTGTGGTTGTAGTTCGAATGTATTTTCTCTGTTTATGAAAGTTTCTACAAGTTATATGTACGTCGGAGTGCACAAAGTCTTGGTCCTCTACTGTGGCATATGGTAGGTTGAGCCCGGCTGGACTGACTCCAAATGTAAATTTTCACTGTTTCGTTAAACATTGAAAATTTTTGTCACGTTGAACATTTTCGAACTGGTTATTTTTTCACTGCCGTCACCGTCTGAGTTACGAGAACCGGTTAGGAAATCCAGCCTAAACCAATCTAGAAGAGAAAAAAATCCAGAAGAAACATGACAACAACGTACAAATACACATGATGGAAAAATCGTAATAAATCGATAACTTTAACGACAAATAACTCGATTAGTAAATATAAAAGCGAAGTAAAAAAAAAAAGTGAGGCAATTAGACTGGGCTTCAAGAACTACAGCTCATTCCCCTCCTCCCTCTTTTTAGTCACGGTTACATAGGCACTGTTACGTTGATACTGTTAGTCACTGATTGATAACAGCAATCAATCAACCAACGTTGATTCGACGTTGAAGGAACGTTAATTCCAGCGTTCAGTCAACGTGATGACATTCGACATTGAATTGGCATCGATTCCATTGATGACATTGATTCCACTCTTAAGAAATGAGATCCCAATGGGGGTAAAAAAACCAAATGCTTGAGTAAACGTTAAATTAACCCCTGAATCAACGTCGATTCAACGCTATATCAACGTTATTTTGCCCAACATGTGCCACGGGGGGGGGCTCACCACCGCGACGGGGGGGGGGGGGCTCCACACCGCCACGGGGGTGCCCACATACCACGGGGGGCCCCACAACACGGAGGGTCCCCACTGCCACTGCTGAAGTTCCTGCTCCTCTCCTGCTCATATAATTTATTCCCTCGTCATAAATCAGGCTGGTGGCTGTGTACTGCTCGCATCGCTACCCCCCTGCTGCTGCCTGCTGCTGCTCCTGCTGCTGCTGCCTGCTGCTGCTGCTGCTGCCACTGCCTACTTCTGGGTGGTGCTGCTGCTGGTGCTATTATTTTCATGCTTTGTAATATTATCAAAGAATAATCGTCTACAAAAATATTAGTGTTAGGCTGGACGGTAGAGCGACGGTCTCGCTTCATGCAGGTCGGCGTTCAATCCCCGAGCGTCCATAAGTGGTTGGGCACCATTTCCTTCCCACCCATCCCCCCCCCCTGTCCCATCCCAAATCCTTATCCTGACCCCTTCCCAGTGCTATACAGTCGTAATAGCTTGGCGCTTTCTCCGGATAGTTCCCTTCTTAGTCTTGTAAATTAAAAGCTTTTTAAATTGTTTAAGATTAATTAGGATTGTAAATTGTTTATTTACTTTAAATATATTTTTATCTCCATTTTTTTTTGTCTTGACACTGCGTGTAGTAAGGTTTATAACACTTATAACCACTTATAACACTTATAACCCTTATAGCCTTATAACACTGGGGTTATTAGGTTTTATAATATAAAAAATGTGAAATATCCATTTCTTTTTTATCTTTAGAATATTCATATAGAGAACAATAATGTTTTACTTGTGTCCTTGTTTAGTTGTTATATAATCCTTCTTTAGACCTAATTACGTCGTTATCATTTTGTTATGTCGTTATCTAAATGGGTCGTTATCTCGACTTGATTTCAGAGCTATCTTGNAACGCATACTTCCTGGCCGGTGAATTAAGGTTGTGTGGCCTTAACAACTCTTCCACAGGTGATAGGACTTAAGGCCAGCAATACAAGTCCTAGACAGAGGGATTCATACACACATAGAGGGTGTAGTTCACTTCTCAGCGTATATAAATACACTGAGGAGTTCACTTTAGTCCTGGGACTAAATGATATGCATGACAGCCTACTCCAAAATATTATTGATGGGTGACGTACATAAAAACATGTTATTCATACATTAATTTGACCTGATGATGCCTCTTGTAGCAAATAGGTTAATCATTAGCTCAAACAATAAGAAGTATGTAATTAAAAATAATATCATATTGAAAGCAATCATAAGTTGGATTTAATCCAGCTCTTTTTTTCTGTTTTCTTTCTTTACCAAATTTGATTCAATTCAAATAACTGTAATCTTCGTTTGGTCTCCGATGGTTCAAGTGGATGAGCAGCCTGCCATCTCAATATCCTTATATCCCAGCTCCTTATCCTGATATCCCAGCATCTTGTCTTTATTTCGTGGTTCCTTGTTTTCATATTCCACATCATTGTACTCATATTTCGCTCCTTGTCCTCATATCCCAGCTTCATGTCCTCATATTCAGTTTCGTGTACTCATAACCCAGCTCATTTTTCTCATGTCCCAGCTTCTTGCCCTCATATCCAAGGACCTTTTTCTTATACCCCGTCTCCTTGTAGTTATATCTCGGCTCCTTATACTCATATGCCAGCTTCCTGTCCTCATATACCAGCTTCTTGTACTCATATACCAGCTTCTTGTACTCATATACCAGCTTCTTGTCCTCATATACCAGCTTCTTGTCCTCATATACCAGCTTCTTGTCCTCATATACCAGCTTCTTGTCCTCATATACCAGCTTCTTGTCCTCATATACCAGCTTCTTGTCCTCATATCGTGGTTTCTTGTACTCTTACCCCAGCTTCTCGTTCTCATATCCCAGCTCCTTGTCTTCATATCCCAGCTCCTTGTCTTCATATACCAGCTCCTTGTCTTCATATCCCAGCTTTTCTTTTACTCATATCCCAATTTCTTCTCCCTATATGCCAGCTCTTTATACTCATAACCTCCCAGCTCACTGTACCGATATTTCAGCTCCTTGTACCTCATACTCACCTTATACCCTGTTCCTTATAATCACATCCCTTGTAAGTGCTATATAATCATATTGGCTTATCACGTTTTCCCTATAATTGCTACTTAGATTTTCTCCAGGATGAACAATTGAGTGTTAAGTAAATCCTCGATGGTGTTGTGATATATTCTTTTCATTTTGCATCTTTTGCATTTGCATCTGCATCGTGAATCTGCAGTTCATGTTGATTCAGGCGTCTGGTGGCAAGCCAGGCTCGATTGACTGTCACTTCGTCTTGATATACTGCATTGTTCCTTAGCCAAATCAAAATGCGATTCTGATTCTGTTTAATGACGGCGCGGAGCTCTTCAGCGATATTTGCATTTGCAGGCAATTACAGGCAAAAACTCGGCAACACAAGAAGTTTGAGTATCTGACGTATATGAAAAGAAACTCTAATTGAATCTTGTGAGTTCGCGATATATGTAATTACATTTTCATCGATAATTGAATTCATAGACCTGAGGGTAATCTTGAATTCAAATGAACGAGAAATTGGAAGATTAGAATCCAAGATTATTTGCAAAAAACAAGAAACAATCAAGGGGTTCAACTTGCATGTCTTTCCAAGGTATTGAACTTACTCTTGATGCAATGTCTCCACGGCATTATACAAGCATTTGTTTGTAAACAATCATTTGTTTGTAAACAATCATTTGTTTGTAAACAATCATTTGTTTGTAAACAATCATTTGTTTGTAAACAATCATTTGTAAAAATCCCGGGCAACTTATTGTACTCAGTTTGTCGTCAGCAGTACTTACGTACTTGCACCAAAAAAAAATCACTTGTTTGTAAACAATCATTTGTTTGTAAACAATCATTTGTTTGTAAACAATCACTTGTTTGTAAACAATCACTTGTTTGTAAACAATCACTTGTTTGTAAACAATCACTTGTTTGTAAACAATCACTTGTTTGTAAACAATCACTTGTTTGTAAACAATCACTTGTTTGTAAACAATCATTTGTTTGTAAACAATCATGTGTTTCTGATATTTCTTATGAACTTAATACAGTATTTATCTAAGCTGTATTTGTTTTTGGCTGCATTAACAGCATATTTGATCAGCTCGAGTATGATATATCCAGATGTTTGGTTAGTGCTAGATTAGCAAGGGACTGCTAGAGAAAATGATATTTTAATTTCATTTTAGGTGAGGAAACTTTATACTTGACAAGATTAGGGTCGTGGAATAATATTTAATAAAAATTATTGTTGAATTAAGGTTAATAATATCTACAGTTTTTTTTTAATTCAGATTGAATATCTTCTTTTGTTTCTAAACTTGAAGACAATTTAAGTAGTTTCTGAAATATTAAAAGTAAAATATGAGATTAGTTTATGAGCTCTATATAGGTGATTCCAAGCCAGATTAAATGTATATTCTTTCTAAGATCCATAAACAAAGTGTCCCAATAAGATCAATAATTTATTCTATTGGCACTTTTAATTATATATTGGCAAAATGTTTGGAGGCATTTTACTAAAAATAAAAATACTATTGAAAAGTCATCACACTTTTATAAATCGTGCCTTGAAACAAGTTCTGTTGTTATGGCTAATGTGGCTGTTGAATCGTTATTCATAAATGTCCCACATAGAAGCACAGTTGTTTTAAATAATTTAACTCAAGAAAATTCTTGTAATTTTGATTTGAATAAGATTCGTTAACTGTTAAAGAAAACTGCAACTTTGCATTGCTGCCTATCTATCTATTTGTAGATAGATAGGGTAGCAATGGGTTTAGTTCTTGACCAATTATATGGTAACTTATTCCTTAGTAATGGTGAGAAACTTTTGATAGCTATTTGACCCTCTGAATTCAAGCCAATTTAGAATCGTCAATATGTCAACGATTCTTTTATAATTTGTATTGATCACTTGCTGTGAACGTGTTTCATACTTTTTCGAATTCTACACATTTTAACTTGACAATTTAGAATAATTCCAAAATAGCATTTCTTGACTCATATTTAGTAATATTACGAATCTTCCGGTTTTAGGGGTTACATTACATATGCTTGCTTGCTATTTAATGGATATTTTGTGTGTATTTCAGTGTATTTCAGTTTTTGAGTGCAATTTTTACTAATCTTCTGTGTACTTTGAATATTTCTCAATATATACGAGTCAGGCGTACATTTCTAGTGTTTTTTGTGTTTTGTTTTATTTAGCGTGTTTTGGCAGTATTTTCCGTGTTTTGGGCTTATTTTCAGAGTTTTGAATGTTTTTAAGTCTATTTTGAGTGTTTTTAGACTGATAGTCGTTGAAAGTCTCATCCTAACCATATTTTCCAACTTTGATAATGGACTTAGGAGAGTGCCAAAGACTTGGCGTAGTTCAAATTTGTGTTTAAAATATACAAAAACCAACATATAAGTGTGGGGAATTTTTTATACAGTGTTATTGCACTACTAGGTATGTACTCACCTAGTTGTGCTTACGGGGACTGAGCTTCGGCTCTTTGATTCCGCCTCTTAGCTGTCAACCAACTGGTGTATAGATTCCTGAGTGTATTGGGCTCTTATCATATCTACATATGAAACTGTGTGTGGATTCTGCCTTCACACATCACTGTCTTATGCATTTTTCATTTTTAACTACTCTTACACGGAAAAAAAGTCTTACTAATGTCTCTGTGGCTCCTTTGGGTACTCAATTTCCACCTGTGTCCCCTTGTTCTTTGAACCCATGGGGTTCAACCTATGCTAAATAGTTTGTCTTTGCCCACCTGTCAATTCCGCTGAGAATTTTGTAGGTGGTGATCATGTCTCCCCTATACTCTTCAGTCTTTCAGGGACGTGAGGTTTAGCTCTCGTAGCCTTTCCTCGTAACTCATACCTCCCAGTTCTGGTGCTAATCTGGTGGCATACCTCTGAATGTGTGTGTGTGTGTGTAAGTGTGCCTGTGTGTGTGTGTGTGTGTGTCTGTTTCTCTCCATCTATTCATATGTTTATATACATATAAAGATATCTAAGCCTTCCTGAGCTCTGTGTTTTCCACCTAGCAAGCCGGTGCAACAAGACAGACAGTGAGTCGAGGATAGAGAAGGTGGTGGCGTGTTGACCTCAAGGGAGTAATAACAGACAAGTCTTTTCTAAAATAGCCTGAAACTGGCGGCTCCTCACACATTACTCAGTGTTACTCTTTTTAGACTAAGTTTTTTACGTCTTTTTATTATTGGTTATGTGTTCTCTAATGATGGGAGAGCACGGCGTATATACCTGTTCTCCCGTGCGTGTGCGTGTCAGTGTGCGTGTGTGAGAGTTTCGTAAGGACACGATACCGTTCGTGTTATCTATTACCATGAGTATGGTACCCCTGGAGGGATCAATGGCCTTCCCCTGCGGCTCTGGCTCACAGTACCTATTCTCAAGTCTTCTACGTAGTGAAATTAAATGAATCTGAGACTGTGCTCGAGGCAGGTGCAGCCGGGGGGGGGCCAAAAAAAGTGCAATCAGCCGTATTTCCGTAATGTATAATCAAAAAATCTATTTTTCTCATTCATAAATTATTATTATATGCAATTGATGACCAAACCACTTCTTCTATCTCTGTTCGAATCGCACCTCTGTAAATGATCTTCATATACTAGAAATACAAATATTTACTAACAGAATCTAAATACATAACCTAACCTAACCTACATCTATGCAAAAAATTATAATACATAATAATATTAAAAAAATATTATATATAATTCTTTTTTTGAATGTACAGTATGTTATACATCAATTCCCCTTTGGGGTTGATCATTGAATAAAAAAAATAAAAAAATAACCTGAGAAAGCGTTAATGTTAACAGAAGAATCCCCAAAACAAAGGACGGTCGAGTTTTCAAAGTATAATTTAAAGAATAAATTCTTATACTTTTGTCTTTGTTCAAAACAACGATTCTTAAACACGCTTCGTTCAGTTTCAGGTTGAATTGTAAACACTCCTTAACTGAACGTAAACCAGACCCTTTACCCAAGTTTACCGTTACCTGGCCTAAGCTAGCTTAAGCTTATCTAATCTAAATTTAACTATTCATAAGTAAACCATATATGATACATTAATTTATATATGAGGTAATCTGTATGGTTATATCATGTGAGAGTTTTATCATCATCAGTTGGTGTTTTTATATATTTTTTATATAATTTGTGAAAATAAACGTTTTATAAAAAAAACATATAAAATATATAACCAGTTATATAAAAATATATAAAACAGTTGTATAAAAATACATACATGTTATGTCAAAACTGTTTTATAAAAACAGTTCTTTTTTATATAAATATATCTTATATTTCCTGCTGTATAAGACAAATCCCAATTTAATAGAATATTTAATAGTTAAGTCAGTATATTACTTGTAGCTAAGGCTGAAGGGTAAGACCCTCAGCCTCGGAGAAGAAACGAAAAGGCATTTCAGGGATATATTTTGGGCCAGGATATATGTTCTTGGTTAATGTCTTTTTCTCCCCCACCATCCCCCAACTTTATCCTGTGCAAGCGCTATATTATAATATTTTATATGAGAGAAAGTAAGTTTTTCATTACACAGAAAGAAACAAACTTTACGAGTGTGCCTCTGGGAATGATGAAAGCCCCGAACACAGCTCGGACGGTCAGTGCTCGAACGGTCAGGCTCGGACGGTCAGTGCTCGGACGGTCATAGCTCGGACGGTCATAGCTCGGACGGTCATAGCTCGGACGGTCATAGCTCGGACGGTCAGAGCTCGGACGGTCAGAGCTCGGACGGTCAGAGCTCGGACGGTCAGAGCTCGGACGGTCAGAGCTCGGACGGTCAGAGCTCGGACGGTCAGAGCTCGGACGGTCAGAGCTCGGACGGTCATAGCTCGGACGGTCATAGCTCGGACGGTCACAGCTTGAGGACGGTTTGAATGAGAATCTAATTCCCTCCTTCCTTTTCTTGACGTTCACACCTCTGTGTCCGGGTTCTCTCTCTCTCTGTCTACCACAAACCCATGCATAGGGGCATGTACGTTCACTTCGTTTCCAACCATCCTCCTTCTGTTAAGAAAAGTGTCCTCGTCTCTCTCTTCCTCCGCGCTCTACGCATCAGCGATCCTCAGTTTCTTAATTCTGAAATTGCCTTTATCTCCAAATCATTCTCTTGCCTTGGTTACCCTTTGCATTTTATCAATTGTGCCTATTCTCAAGCTAAACGAAATTTCTTTCATCCTAAACTTGCTTCCAACACTAGTAGCACTGTGCTCCGCCTTCCCTTCATATCTGAACTCAAAACTTTTACTAATACCTTTCGTCCTCTTGACATAAAGCTCGCCTTTCGACAAACTAACACACTTCGTAGCAATCTAGTTCACACTGCTCCTCCTGCTTCTAATACTGCTGGTGTCTACTCTATTTCCTGTTCGTCTTGTCCCTCTCCAATACTTTGGTGAAACTGGCCGTACACTTAATGACAGACTTAAGGAACACAAAAGAGGTGTTAAGTCTGCAGACACTAACAAAGCTCTCTTCTATCATGTTAGGGATTCTAATCATCCCATTGATTGGTCTTCCTCTAAAATAATCTTTCCTGCCTCTACACAGACGCCGTCTTGTGGAATCGGCTCTAATACACAATGTACCCAACATGAACTTGAGTCCTGGCTTTGTTGCTGATGACTCGTCCCTTTCACAGTATATACACAAATGCTCTAATCTTTCCAACAAATGTGATCCAACATAAGCTTACCCTTCCATTTATCTTTCTTTCTCTTTCCTTTTTTCTTTCTCTTTCCCTTGTTTTCTCTTACAATCTCTTACTTACTCCTATTATCATCCCCCTTCTTATTCCAATTACTTTTCCCTTCTTATTGGGTGGTTATAAACAGGAGCTGCCTCGTATGGGCCAATAGGCCTTCTGCAGTTACCTTTGTTCTTGTGTTCTTATTCCTATTACTATCCTCTTTATTATACCTTACCTTTCGTACCTTTTGCCTTGCGTTTTCTTCCTCTCAGATTTTCTTCTCGCCTCTCTCTTGCCTATTTATTGTCCTTCGCCTCCTTCTCTCATCACAATCGACTTGAGAATGGTCCAGGACGGATCGAAACGTCGTCGTCCCTTCACTTTCTAGTGTGTGGTTTGGTCAACATATTTCAGCCACGTTATTGTGACTCCTCGTCTGCTTAGAGTGGTGGTGCTTGTTACTGATGACGTTTGATACTTGTACCTTATATTGATAATGCTCGATATTGGCTATAAATTTTATTCAAAGTTACAACATTGGGCTGCCTTAGTGTTAGTCTCAATCACGTTTATATCTGACAAGAATTTCAGCGACCATTTGATAATGCTTATTGATTTTTTTAGGTTTAGAAGTTCAATCCATTGTTTCTGCTCGCTTCCCCCATGTCAGAGTTGATAGATGGATTGCTGTGAGTGTACACACAGATAGATGAAGAAACAAGTTCATACAGCATCAATCAATCAAATAAAAAATCAATCAAATCATCTCAAGAAGCAGGTACGCTCGAGATAGTAAAACATGGGTTTACGATCCCGTAGACTTTACATTACATCAAAAATCTTTATTGAAATCACATAGTTTATTCGATTCAGACTAGCTCAAGTGCGTTAATGTTATACTGATCATAGGGGTAAATGACACTCAACTTGTCATAGAGGCTTTAATACAAAATTTGATAGTTGAGATATTGTCATTTTACCACAAGAATGCAATAATAATAATAATAATTTGCATCTATATTGACATTATCCATATTCAGTGAAGCACCACATAACGATGTAATGGAATAATTTGGTGGTACGCACATACGCATTGTAATTGTTAAGCCGGTGCTAACTTAATTGTAACAACTATCTGGCAAAGAAACAAACAATTTTTGTTCGTATTTGACAAAGCTCAAAACATTTTGTTTTTATTCAAACTTTGTAAATTTTCCGTCCACAACAGCATAATTATAGTTTAAATTAACTTTTATTCATTTATGCTCAAAATATGTGTTTACATACAAACACGTTCGTCCTACGCCTCGGGAGGTATTTCGGCCAGGTTCGATCCTTGGTCAAGATGGGTCGATTGTGCACAATTCTGTAACTATATATATTTCCTATACATGTTATAGTTATACAAATTTCCTATACATAGTTATACAAATATAACTATGTATATTTCCTATACATATATGAATGCGTAAGTATCCAATAGGAAAATGAAACGAAAGTTCCGAAAGTTTTCGTGTTTCAACACATTATCAAGGAAATTTTTGTGGAGTCAATTACTTATAATCTTAAATTTATCTTTTACTATTCAAAAATATTTTTTTAGTATATCAGTCTCAGAAAAAAACTTAATAAATTTAAATCGCTTTGTGTTGTGAAATCAAGCTAAAGGGTTAAGAGAAATGGCAAAAATGGAATGAAATAGGTAAATTTAAATTTGTGTAACTTTCAGCCCTACGGCGCATCTGACACCTTCTTGACAGGAGCGGCTGCAAAACCTTATATGAAGCACAAGTTCGCTCTCATCTAAAGTTTGCACCCCTCTCCTGGATTGCCTTCTCTCCATTATTCACCAGACTTTTGGACAAAGTGAAGAGCCGAACAAGAAGGCTCAACGCTAGTTTTGACCAAGTCTGGTGGGAACGGTCTGAACATCAGAGCTTACAACACGGTCGTGACGTTGTTGGTCTTTCTGTAATGCATAAAGCCAACATTCCCAAAGTCCCTGACCTGGCCAAACTCCGTGGGCCGTTTGATAATGCCACGGAGTTGGTATTATCAATTTGACACCCGTATCACTAGGTTCTCAATCTTCAACACTCTCATGCTGGAACTGCCTTTCTCAAGAACGATACTCCATCAGCGATCATTCATACACAAGCTGACTCGTATCTGGAACTTGTTCGCTCAACAGGTTGATACATGGAAGATCAGGTCAACTGATAAGATGAAGACTCTGGTAAATAGCTGGCTATGGGCTCATCGTGTTCCTTATATGATCTTAATTTGAAAAGTTTATTTCTAAAGATGCATATAATAGGTTCATGAAATAAATGGGTCTTTAAGAGCAGTTTAGAACTGGGGCTGAGGTATGATTACAGCTTTTGCTTGCACTTTTACCAGTCTCCTTATATGATAGATACTATNGTGATGCCGAGTACATGATCACTGACTGCTGTTGTCTTTAAATGGGAGAAAATACAATATATATATAGTACAGATTTCTCAACAATTACCACCCAAGCTGTTCCTCTTGCTTCGATCGACCGCAAAGACTCATCATCAATTTTAGCGTATTCGAAAGCTCTTAAATTAAATTCATGTCTTATATATATTAGAATTTTATAAAAAGGTTGGCGAGGGTTAGGTTATGCTGGGTATATAGGTTCTGTTAGCAGTTATTTTCATATCTAGTATGCAGGTGAAGCCTTAAGAGAAAGATGGGATTCGAACAGAGGACGAGAGTGAAACATGTTCGAGAAAAGTTCGAACGTTCTCAGTTGTGAATTCAGTGTAAAGGGTTTACATTCATAAGCAGGTAGTTGGGCTGCAGGAATAACGAGGACATGGCCATTGTGAATGAAGACGGCTGACAGCAAACAGCTACTTGCTGTTGTGAAGCGTCTATGAAGTACTCGCCGAGCACTCGTTAAGCACCTCCGAAGCATCCTACTGAGCACACACTGAGCACCGGCGAAGCATCGCACGTCTCAAAAGAAATACAAGTTCGATCAAAGGACGGGATCGAGTAATCCCTTAAAATCTTACACAGTTCTTTTACTCTAGCTGATGAGGTGGTGGTTGGTGGGGATGGTGGTAGGGGGGGGGTGGTAGGGGGATGTTGTGGGGTGAGGGGGGATGGGGGACTGGTGGTGTGTGGTAGGTGGGAGATTTGTGGAGATGGGAGGGATTGAATTTTTCTACCACAGACGTGGCCCACATTACAATGCTAACCAGCATATATATATAACATTGTCTTCTGTCCTCCATAAACAGGGTTAGAGATCTGTTAAACATACATTTCAGTGATTTATTGAACAATCAATTACAGAAGATGATTGTAGTGTAATTCAAATGCTATCTAACCTGCATACATAAAGACAAAGATTATGTCTGCCCTAAATAAACAGGGTTCAGTATTTTGTTTTGTTTTACATAATGTCATTAATCTACGTTTACAAAGTAGAAATGCAATTCATACCAGCTTATGCATACTCTCTGTACACACAGACTGGTGGTAGTATACTGATAGGTGGGGGGGGGACAGGTGGTGGTGTGGTGGTTGGAGACTGGTGTAGTGGTAGAAGGGACTGGTATAGTGGTAGAAAGGACTATTGTAGTGAGGGAAAGTGACTGGTGAAGTAGTAGAGGTTACTGGTGGTGGTAGTTGCTTCAAGACCTGAACTACCCAGCCTGTGTCTCCCTCAGTTAAACCTTCCACACAACAATAATAATAATAATAATTAATAATTAACAAATAATAATTAATAATTAAATAATAATTAATAACTACTCACTAATAATAATAGACATAATTTCATACTAGATTACAAAAAAAAATAATGAAAGTGTCGCTTGTGTAATAACAAGACACAATGGACATCATTCCCAGCAGTTGACACAATTATCTCAACAAATCCATCCATCATTTCTGTGGGAAAAATTACGAGTTTCTCTACATGCAAATTACCGATAAACAAACAACCTATCTTCAAGGATTATTACAAGCAACAGCTTGAGTCATTACAAGCCTGCCAATATGAACGACAGTTGTCTCTATAACAAGCTATTCATCCACTTAGTTCACCGTAATTTGACTGTTTCTGTTCTCAGCGTCATATTTATTATTTTGTGTACATTGTTTTATTTCTAATTTTTCATAACCTATATTTATATTTTTGTTTTTCTTGCACCCTTACGAACGTGTTTGTATAAACATAGCCACAAAGCAACAAAAAACATACCTCCATGAAAAAAAAAAGCATTAAGAGATAATATAACAATGAGATGGGTAATAAAGCTCTAGAAATAAAAAGTGTAATAAAGTGAGCTTTATTACTATTAACTAAATATTTATGAGTGTGATAATGAAAATAAAATAAATAATGAAATGATTATAAACATCGTTATAAATTCAACTAAGAGCTTCGGACCAGGAACTAGGGGGTTTCGGACCAGGAACTAGGGGTTTCGGGCCAGGAACTAGGGGTTTCGGGCCAGAAACTAGGGGTTTCGGGCCAGGAACTAGGGGTTTCGGGCCAGAAACTAGGGGTTTCGGGCCAGAAACTAGGAGTTTCGGGCCAGAAACTAGGGGTTTCGGGCCAGAAACTATGGGTTTCGGACCAGGAACTAGGGGTTTCGGGCCAGGAACTAGGGGTTTCGGACCAGGAACTAGGGGTTCGAACCAGGAACTAGGGTTTCGGACCAGGAACTAGGGGTTTCGGACCAGGAACTAGGGTTTTGGACCAGAAACTAGGGGTTTTGGGCCAGGAACTAGGGGTTTCGGGCCAGGAACTAGGGGTTTCGGACCACGAACTAGGGGCTTCGAACCAGGGGCTTCGAACTACAAGCTACGGGCTTGGGACAAAAAGCTCAGGGATTCGGACCAGTAGATAATTGTGGATAGTCGAGGGATAATCAAAGGAGAGAGCATTATATATTGGGCAGTCTATAAAGATATCAACCATCCACTCGTGTGGAGTGGATGGCTTGAATTAGGACAGAATCTGGGTTGGTGTCACCCAACGAACCCACAACCTTATTGCAACGTTGTGAGTAAGGAGCATGGAGATCAACAATGTAAAATTAATCTGTGCAATTCAATAAGTCATGATGTAGACATCATAATATTGCAGAGCAATGATGCAATATTGTTTTTTTTGTACCATTTTGTAGAAGTTAGTGGCCACGCGGGACTCATCAAAATTGGTTCGAGGTTTGGGGTTGACAGCTTTCACGTCAGGTATGAAGCTGACAGCTTCATTTTATGATAATATTCCAGCCAGGTTTGGAGTTTTCAGATTCCCATCCACTGTAATATCTTGGTGGGAAGTTTTAACAGTTTTCACATTTGCAGTCACAATCGACTTGAGAATGGTCCACGACGAACCGAAACGTCGTCGTCCCTTCACTTTCTAGTGGGTGGTTTGGTCAACTTACAGTTTTCACTCGTGGTAACTTACAGACTCCACCTATAGCAACCCAAGTGCCAGGTGTGGAATTTGTAACCTCCATCCACGGTAACACTCGTGCTAAATTGAATTGCAAATCACTGTATTCGATGCAAATCCCTTCCAAACAAATATTTGAAAAATCTGGCAAAAAATTTGAAAGAATTATCAATATTGTTTTTAAAAAATGTCATATACATATCCTCGTTATCACATGCGGTTGAATACCGTAAAAAAATGCAAGAAATACATTGTAAAACGTCATTTTTGTGTCTGTAATATTATTCAAAATATTTTAAAACAGGTTTTAAGTATGTTAATCCCTTTCAGAGAGGATGGTAAATCATGCAACTCTCAACCTGTATAAAACTAATGGAGTATAATTGGAGTTTGCTCGTTATATTACTGCCTGTTGATCCCACTAATCTGGCCACCGCGACTCAGGTAAATTAAACCATAATTGTTGCAACATGCAAATGCTCACTCAAATCCAGGATGAAAATCGCCATTGTGTTGTGAATCTCACCACTGACACCTGCATTGTAAATCACACTAGCGACCGCTACACTACTCCCATAATGCCTCGAGTCTTATGCTAAGATTAAACTATGCTTGTATTGCCGAATGTGTGTGTGTGTGTGTGTGTGTGTGTGTGTGTGTGTGTGTGTGTGTGTGTGTGTGTGTGTGTTATATCATTGTATACATAACATATATCCTTACCCACCAAAACACACAACGAAATCAGAAGTCTTTGTGTGTGTTTGTGTGTGTTTGTGTGTGTTGTGTGTGTTTGTGTGTGTGTGTGTGTGTGTGTGTGTGTGTGTGTACTCACCCACCTAATTGTACTCACCTAATTGTGTGTGTGTGTGTTCGGTCGTGTGTGTGTTTTTCTACTTCTTGTTACTCTTACACAACAGTGTAATTAGGTATTAACTTTAAAAAGAGCTTTGAATGCACTGTTACATAACACACATTGTGACTTGCCAAACACACAATGTAACCAGAAATTTTTTTGATGATGTTACTTAGACGCAATATATATATATATATATATATATATATATATATATATATATATATATATATATATATATATAGGTATGAACGTTAAAGAAACGTTGTGATTACTTTGCAGGTGTGACAGAGCCTGCCGTGGCTGGTCAACTAAAGTGCCTCGAGTTTTAAAGACATTGCAAACTACGATTGTGTTAATTAACTCGATTGTAAATACCCGGGCAAAAATCTGACTCAAAACTGATGATTATGTGAGAGCATAAACATGTGAGTTGAACATTATGTGAGTTGAAACAAATAATAACTGTTGACTCATTTCAGATGAGTCATCTCACTTGATAACTATTGACTCATCTCACTTTCAAGGCATATATGTTAAGAGTATGTGATTTGTAAATATAATATTTTATTTATAGTGATAATACTTTAATTATTGTACTGTAGTCCTCGCGTGGAGGTAAGGTCTACAATACTGTATTATGAACGTATACTCTCCTTGCAGCTTGCTCTCTTCATTTACAACTCCGTAAAAAATTCACCCTTCTATCTTACCCAGAAATATACGGACCTAAGCAACCCACCTAACATATCCAGTCCAATGCACGGAAAATGTAGATATTTTTGAGCCGTTGCAATCTATGTTAGGTTGCATTTGCACCATTGGTTACCATAACGGAAGAAATGCTAGCTATTAGCTGAGAGGAGAGTTTTTTCATAGCTGTCCTGGCCTTTCTTTATTGCACAGGACGAGCTCCAGTCCCCAAGAACCAACTTTGATGCATCGATTGTCATGAAATCCTGTTGCAACTGACTCGCCTATCGTCATGCAATCTGTCCTGGTATGCTTGTAAATATTGTACGTTTATTAGCTGAGGGTTGTAATGTTATGTACGTCTGCGGGTGTTGCAGGTGTTGGAGCCCCTGTAATAGTCCCTTTGTATTGGTAATAGAAAGATGTCAGGGAGAAAAACATGTTAATTTTAGTTATGAAATGAGAGATCAACAGACACAGAATATAAATGGATTGAAAGGATTGAATCGAATCTGAACGATCAGAGACAGCATCAGAATCAAGATTCCAGGAGGGTGAGGAGGCATGTGGATCAATGTCTCAGCGGCCCGTTCTCTTGATTAGCCACGACGTACTAAATACAATGTGTTAACCTAACCAGAAACGCACTTCCCCAAGCCTCCCACCTAACCCAACCAATGCATAGAAATACTGGGTGCTTCTGGATCATCCACCATGGAAATCATGGATGATGCAAAAGTAGTGGATGCTTGTGAGCCACTACTTTTCAAAGTACTTTTGTAATTTGTACGATGGAGACCGTAACGTGGAGAATGAGGCGTACTAGTGGAGAGGACGGGTTGGTCTCAGAAAGGCTGTGGATGGTTTAGATGTCAGGGGGACATCTCAATTAGAGTTTGGGTGGATGGTGTGTGTGTGGACATCAGACATGTATGGTTAATGACTACAGAATTGGCTGAATTTTTGTGAGTGAACTAACAGTCTGAATTTCTCAGCTGACCGAGAAAGTCTTGGTGAGTTATGTTAAAACACAAACTGTCTTTGTCCACCCAGTCAAAGGAATTGAATTATTTTGCCGAGAATGATTATAATTCTCTTGCTCACTCCACTTCCTGCGTCGTAAGGTGAGGTTTATCGAGCCTTTTCACGTATATCTCATTCCTCGGCTGTGACATGTCAGTCTGGTGGTAAACCTCTGAAAGTTCTCCAATATTTTCATACTCATGTTTAGGTCTTGGTTTACCACTGAGTATTCGAGGAACGGTCATATGTATATATAATTATTATCCCTCACCTGTTGGGCAGTAATGTGATCGTAGAGTTTTGACCACTCAGGTCGCCGCTGAAGACAGTGATTGAAATCTCATTTCGACATTCTGGTCAGGAAAGTTGAACAGGAGTAAAATATGCTCTTTGCTTTCACTACGCAACACACAGGAACTGAATGAGGTTAAAGCGATAGTCGTTGTATCATTTCTAAAGTATGAACGGGCTCACCATAGCCCGTGCTACTTGGAACTTGTTCTGAGTAGCTGAATCTATAGCAAGCAGTAAAGTATGAATATGGGAGCCAGGTGCTTGCTAAATAATTAATTATAATGTATTATAGTGAGGCCTGCCATGATATATTATAGTAAAGCATAGTCTAGGATAAAGTATGCTTCTCAGTATTATATACACAAGAAAGTAGATTACACCTATCTGGTGTATATCCCTTTCTCTAGCACTTGTGTATAACACATTTTAGGTNTTTTTTATGGGGGTGAGGGAACTGGATAATAATTGGTATTTCAGTGATGCCGAGTACATGATCACTGACTGCTGTTGTCTTTAATGGGAGAAAATACAATATATATATAGTACAGATTTCTCAACAATTACCACCCAAGCTGTTCCTCTTGCTTCGATCGACCGCAAAGACTCATTCATCAATTTTAGCGTATTCGAAACCTCTTAATTTAAATTCATGTCCTTATATATTAGAATTTTATAAAAAGGTTGGCGAGGGTTAGGTTATGCTGGGTATATAGTTCTGTTAGCAGTTATTTTCATATCTAGTATGCAGGTGAAGCCTTAAGAGAAAGATGGGATTCGAACAGAGGACGAGAGTGAAACATTGTTCGAGAAAAGTTCGAACGTTCTCAGTTGTGGAATTCTGTGTAAAGGGTTTACATCATAAGCAGGTAGTTGGGCTGCAGGAATAACGAGGACATGGCCATTGTGAATGAAGACGGCTGACAGCAAACAGCTGCTTGCTGTTTGTGAAGCGTCTATGAAGTACTCGCCGAGCACTCGTTAAGCACCTCGAAGCATCCTACTGAGCACACACTGAGCACCGGCGAAGCATCGCACGTCTCAAAAGAAATACAAGTTCGATCAAAGGACGAGATCGAGTAATCCCTTAAAATCTTACACAGTTCTTTTACTCTAGCTGATGAGGTGGTGGTTGGTGGGGATGTGGTAGGGGGGGGGTGGTAGTGGGGATGTTGTGGGGTGAGGGGGGGGGGGGACTGGTGGTGATGTGGTGGGTGGGAGATTTGTGGAGATGGGAGGGGATTGAATTTTTCTACCACAGACGTGGCCACACATTTACAATGCTAACCAGCATATATATATACATTGTCTTCTGTCCTCCATAAACAGGGTTAGAGATCTGTTAAACATACAGTTCAGTGATTTATTGAACAATCAATTACAGAAGATGATTGTAGTGTAATTCAAATGCTAATCTAACCTGCATACATAAAGACAAAGATTTATGTCTGCCCTAAATAAACAGGGTTCAGTATTTTGTTTTGTTTTACATAATGTCATTAATCTACGTTTACAAAGTAGAAATGCAATTCATACCAGCTTATGCATACTCTCTGTACACACACTGGTGGTAGTATACTGATAGGGGGGGGGGGACAGGTGGTGGTGTGGTGGTTGGAGACTGGTGTAGTGGTAGAAGGGACTGGTGTAGTGGTAGAAGGCACTGGTGTAGTGGTAGAAGGAACTGGTGTAGTGGTAGAAGGGACTGGTGTAGTGGTAGAAAGGACTATTGTAGTGAGGGAAAGTGACTGGTGAAGTAGTAGAGGTTACTGGTGGTGGTAGTTGCTTCAAGACCTGAACTACCCAGCCTGTGTCTCCCTCAGTTAAACCTTCCACACAATAATAATAATAATAATAATTAACAAATAATAATTAATAATTAACAAATAATAATTAATAATTAAATAATAATTAATAACTACTCACTAATAATAATAGACATAATTTCATACTAGATTATAAAAAAAAATAATGAAAGTGTCCTTGTGTAATAACAAGACACAATGGACATCATTCCCAGCAGTTGACACAATTATCTCAACAAATCCATCCATCATTTCTGTGGGAAAAATTACGAGTTTCTCTACATGCAAATTACCGATAAACAAACAACCTATCTTCAAGGATTATTGCAAGCAACAGCTTGAG
Organism: Procambarus virginalis; assembly: GCA_020271785.1. Classification (NCBI taxonomy): domain Eukaryota; kingdom Metazoa; phylum Arthropoda; class Malacostraca; order Decapoda; family Cambaridae; genus Procambarus; species Procambarus virginalis. The sequence continues at coordinate 59,908,809 of WNGS01001312.1, read as the reverse complement.
TCATTACAAGCCTGCCAATATGAACGACAGTTGTCTCTATAACAAGCTATTCATCCATTTAGTTCACCGTAATTTGACTGTTTCTGTTCTCAGCGTCATATTTATTATTTTTGTGTACCTTGTTTTATTTCTAATTTTTCATAACCTATATTTATATTTTTGTTTTTCTTGCACCCTTACGAACGTGTTTGTATAAACATAGCCACAGAGCAACAAAAAACATAACTCCATGAAATAAAAAAGCATTAAGAGATAATATAACAATGAGATGGGTAATAAAGCTCTAGAAATAAAAAGTGTAATAAATAAAGTGAGCTTTATTACTATTAACTAAATATTTATGAGTGTGATAATGAAAATAAAATAAATAATGAAATGATTATAAACACCGTTATAAATTCAACTAAGAGCTTCGGACCAGGAACTAGGGGGTTTCGGACCAGGAACTAGGGGTTTCGGACCAGAAACTAGCGGTTTCGGACCAGAAACTAGCGGTTTCGGACCAGAACAAGGGGTTTCGGACCAGAAACTAGCGGTTTCGGACCAGGAACTAGGGGTTTCGGGCCAGACACTAGGGGTTTCGGACCAGAAACAAGGGGTTTCGGACCAGAAACAAGGGGTTTCGGACCAGAAACAAGGGGTTTCGGACCAGAAACAAGGGGTTTCGGACCAGGAACTAGGGTTTCGGGCCAGGAACTAGGGGCGTCGAACCAGGAACCAGGGGCTTCGAACCAGGAACTAGGGGCTTCGAACTACAAGCTACAGGCTTGGGACAAAAAGCTCAGGTTTCGGACCAGTAGATAATTGTGGATAGTCAAGGATAATCTAAGGAGAGAGCATTATATGTTGGATAGTCTATAAAGATATCAACCATCCACTCGTGTGGAGTGGATGGTTTGAATTAGGACAGAATCTGGGTTGGTGTCACCCAACAAACCCACAACCTTATTGCAACGTTGTGAGTAAGGAGCATGGAAATCAACAATGTAAAATTAATCTGTGCAATTCAATAAGTCATGATGTAGACATCATAATATTGCAGAGCAATGATGCAATATTGTTTTTTTTTGCCATTTTGGAGAAGTTAGTGGCCACGCGGGACTCACCAAAATTGATTCGAGGTTTGGGGTTGACAGCTTTCACGTCAGGTATGAAGCTGACAGCTTCATTTCATGATAATATTCCAGCCAGGTTTGGAGTTTTCAGATTCCCATCCACTGTAATATCTTGGTGGGAAGTTTTAACAGTTTTCACATTTGCAGTCACAATCGACTTGAGAATGGTCCACGACGAACCGAAACGTCGTCGTCCCTTCACTTTCTAGTGGTGGTTTGGTCAACTTACAGTTTTCACTCGTGGTAACTTACAGACTCCACCTATAGCAACCCAAGTGCCAGGTGTGGAATTTGTAACCTCCATCCACGGTAACACTCGTGCTAAATTGGATTGCAAATCACTGTATTCGATGCAAATCCCTTCCAAACAAATATTTGAAAAATCTGGCAAAAAATTTGAAAGAATTATCAATATTGTTTTTAAAAAATGTCATATACATATCCTCGTTATCACATGCGGTTGAATACCGTAAAAAAAATGCAAGAAATACATTGTAAAACGTCATTTTTGTCTCTGTAATATTATTCAAAATATTTTAAAACAGGTTTTAAGTATGTTAATCCCTTTCAGAGAGGATGGTAAATCGTGCAACTCTCAACCTGTATAAAACTAATGGAGTATAATTGGAGTTTGCTCGTTATATTACTGCCTGTTGATCCCACTAATCTGGCCACCGCGACTCAGGTAAATTAAACCATAATTGTTGCAACATGCAAATGCTCACTCAAATCCAGGATGAAAATCGCCATTGTGTTGTGAATCTCACCACTGACACCTGCATTGTAAATCACACTAGCGACCGCTACACTACTCCCATAATGCCTCGAGTCTTATGCTAAGATTAAACTATGCTTGTATTGCCGAATGTGTGTGTGTGTCTGTGTGTGTGTTATATCATTGTATTCATAACATATATCCTTACCCACCAAAACACACAACGAAATCAGAAGTCTTGTGTGTGTGTGTGTGTGTGTGTGTGTGTGTGTGTGTGTGTGTGTGTGTGTGTGCTCACCTAGTTGTACTCACCTAGTTGTGCTTGCGGGGGTTGAGCTCTGGCTCTTTGGTCCCGCCTCTCAACCGTCAATCAACAGGTGTACAGTTTCCTGAGCCTAATGGGCTCTATCATATCTACACTTGAAACTGTGTATGGAGTCAGCCTCCACCACATCGCTTCCTAATGCATTCCATTTGTCAACCACTCTGACACTAAAAAAGTTCTTTCTAATATCTCTGTGGCTCATTTGGCACTCAGTTTCCACCTGTGTCCCCTAGTGCGTGTGCCCCTTGTGTTAAACAGCCTGTCTTTATCAACCCTGTCGATCCCCTGAGAATCTTGAATGTGGTGATCATGTCCCCCCTAACTCTTCTGTCTTCCAACGAAGTGAGGTTTAATTCCAGCAGTCGCTCCTCGTAGCTCATACCTCTCAGCTCGGGTACTAGTCTGGTGGCAAACCTTTGAACCTTTTCCAGTTTAGTCTTATGCTTGACTAGATAGGGACTCCATGCTGGAGCCGCATACTCCAGGATTGGTCTGACATATGTGGTATATAATTTTCTGAAAGATTCCTTACACAAGTTTCTAAGGCCGTTCTTATGTTAGCCAACCTGGCATATGCTGCTGATGTAAACTCTTTATAGAGCTTCAGGGACAGGTCTGGCGTGATATCAACCCCCAGGTCTTTCTCTCTGACTCTTGAAGTATTTCATCTCCCAAATGATACCTGTATCTGTCTCCTGCTTCCTACCCCCTATCTTTATTACATTACATTTGCTTGGGTTAAACTCTTACAGCCATTTGTTCGACCATTCCTGCAGCTTGTCCAGGTCTTCTTGTGTGTTGTTAGCTCGTGTGTGTGTTTTCTACTTTTGTTTACTCTGACACACAATGTAATTAAGTATTAACTTTAAAAAGAGCTTGAATACATTGTTACATACACATATTGTGACTCTGCCAAACACACAATGTAACCAGAATTTTTTTTATGATGTTACTTAGACGCAATGTTTAGGTGTTAACGTTAAAGAAACGTTGTGATTACTTTGCAGGTGTGACAGAGCCTGCCGTGGCTGGTCAACTAAAGTGCCTCGAGTTTTAAAGACATTGCAAACTACGATTGTGT
>WNGS01001312.1:59858630-59874156 GCA_020271785.1 Procambarus virginalis | reverse complement strand
AAGTGTAAGAGAAGAGTAAGATGATAGCATTTGAATTCTTGCTTGTAACAGATAACGGACATAACGGAACGAGGGAACAACAGATGTGCATCCTGTTTTTTTAAATGTTGGTCAAACAGGAGCAGCAACAGATCACAGGTATGATTGTGGACATGATCAGTGCTTTTATATATGAGCACCTGAGACCACGCCCTAGTGCTCACTAATCCTAGTACTCTGTCAACTGAGCAGTGCTCACTAATCCTGCAATACTCTGTAAACTGAGCACCAGTGCTCACTACTCCTGCAGTACTCTGTAAACTGAGCACCAGTGCTCACTAATCCTGCAGTACTCTGTAAACGAGTACCAGTGCTCACTAATCCTGCAGTACTCTGTAAACTGAGCACCAGTGCTCACTAATCCTGCAGTACTCTGTAAACCGAGCACCAGTGCTCACTAATCCTCAAGAACTCTATAAACTGAGCACCAGTGCTCACTAATCCTCCAGAACTCTGCAAAATGAACAGAATCTCACCCTCTAAAATCACCAGAGCCACTTTTACTCCAGGCACTTCAACTCGAGTGAAATTACCTACAGAACTCTGCAAGTGAACACCACAAACACCCATCTAGAGTGCAGGTTCTACGTTCAGCGCCACTCAGAACACCATCACCCATCACTACCCCCGGTCTATCTACCCCTTTCAACCCCAACCTCCCTCTTCTATCACCACATCTATCGCTAAAGGGGGGATGAGAATATGTGTCAATCCAGGTTGTCAATCTCCTTCCTCTTCAACCCAACACAAGGTAAGTGTGATATATAATCCTTCCCAGATCTCTATATAATTTCCAAGCCCCCTCGCCCACCCACTTTCCCCCTCTCCTCTCTCTCTCTCTCTCTCTCTCTCTCTCTCTCTCTCTCTCTCTCTCTCTCTCTCTCTCTCTCTCTCTCTCTCTCTCTCTCTCTCTCTCTCTCTCCTCTCTCTCTCTCTCTCTCTCTCTAGCCCCATATATTGCGTCTTTTTCTACCCCCCTCCCCTGTCCCGGACAGAGTGCAATCGAGTCGGTACGAATGTGCCACGTTCAATGTGTATATATTCATGATCTTTACGAGAATGCATGAGAGAGAAAAGAGAGGGAAAAGGAAATAGGGGTTTTGGGTGCGTGTGTGTCTGTGACGACGAAGACGACGACGACGACGACGACGACGACGACGACGACGACGACGACGACGACGACCCCTTTTCCTCTCTTCAAGGGGGAAGGGAACTTAATCATACAGATCATATATCACCTTGGGAAACGGGATGAATGACGAATTTAATTTTTTTGTGTATTTTTTGTAATGGGGGATTTGTTTTTTTTGGCGTGTCTCAGTGGTGTGATTTGGTGATTGTTGTGTGTGCAGAAGGGGGGGGGGAGGGGGGGCACTAAACAGGCTAATAGTCTCACATCTCACTCCGTGTAACAGATCCCTCCCATACACATTGTGTATCACTCTCCCACACAGTGTACAACCCGTCCCTCGCAAATTCGTATAGTCAATATTGACTTATTAAATACGTGCATAGGTGATATACTAAACATATAGTTTACCTTGAAAAGCTTCATAGAAAACACCGACCTTACCTAACCTTGTTAGTATGTTAAGATAAGCATCTTATTGCTTCGTAATTACAATTATTACTTAACCTATACCTATAATAGGTTAAGTAACAATTGTAATTACGAAGCTATAAGATGCTTATCTTAACATACTAACAAGGTTAAGTAAGGTCGGTGTTTTCTATGAAGCTTTTCAAGGTAAACTATCATGTTTAGTATGTCACCTATGCACGTATTTAATAAGTCAATATTGACTATACGAGTTTGCGAGGACGGGTTGCAGGGTAACAATCTCCCACACAGTGTAACAATCTCCCACACAGTGTAACAATCTCCCACACAGTGTACAATCTCCCACACAGTGTAACAATCTCCCACACAGTGTAACAATCTCCCACACAGTGTAACAATCTCCCACACAGTGTAACAATCTCCCACACAGTGTACACATCTCCTACACAGTGTAACAATCTCCCACACAGTGTAACAATCTCCTACACAGTGTAACAATCTCCCACACAGTGTAACAATCTCCCACGCAGTATATCACTTTTCCAAACAGTGTAACATAAGTTAACGTAAGTTCGCCACGAGAGAGAGAGAGAGAGAGAGAGAGAGAGAGAGAGAGAGAGAGAGAGAGAGAGAGAGAGAGAGAGAGAGAGAGAGAGAGAGAGAGAGAGAGAGGTATCCGATAACATTGCATATAAATTGGATAACTCCCAATTAAATCTCATAGATATATCAATCACACTAACGGGACATAGCTACGAAGAAACATTAATTTGACGTGCGACTAAGGTGATTAAGGACGATGGTTCGATCCTTTCGCCCTTCTCCTTAAGACTTTTTCTTAAATTGGATGAGTTTCGATTTAGGAAAGACCTGGGTAAATACTAGCCTTTTTACCTAAGCCCAAGAATTAAAATAGTTAATACCTTTCACTGTAATTATTAATCTTCGTTATTTATGTATGGTGTTATTTATTCATTTTACGTATTCGTATTTATTCATTTTATGCATTCATATTTATTTATTTTGTGTCCTCATTCACTAATTAGCTATCTATTTATTCGGTATCTTTGCTGGTATTTATTCATTATCAACGCCTGTGTTTATTATTATTATTTTTTTTGTTATTTATTCACAACTTTTTCCCTCATTTTATTCATTCTCCGTAGACTGTATTTATTCATCGTTTGTCTCCAATTTGTTCATTATCTGCACACACATATATTCACAATATATAACCATATTTATTCATTATCTCTCCAACAGTATTAATCTTGATTTCTCTTTTAAGGAAATGAATATATGATGGTAATTCAGACATTAATTCATCTCCTTCGAAAACCTTAGTGCTAAATGTCTTTTGTTTTAGTTAAATAAATTCGGAAAAATCGGTCAAATGTCACTTCCCGTGGTGCAGTGGCTACACACTCGAATCCTGGCCGGGTGAGGATTGACTAGGCGGCCAGCCCGTGCTCCAACGTCAAGAAACTGTCGTACTAAAAATCTCTTTATTCTAACCTACCAGAGGACCCAAAACAGAATGCGGGAGAGTATGTCCATATCACGAGTACGTCAATTTTTGGCCGTAGGTGAAGCATGCGTCAAAATACGACGCTCAATTAGGAGCGTCGTAGGAGCGAGAATTAACAGTACGCCTCTGTTTACCCTGCAGTGATTGGATACCTGGTTGTTAAACGACTGACGGATCGTGTTCTAGGGAAACTAAAGTAGGGGGTAAGACTTACCATGAGCTATTGGAAGGGGGAAATTTCCAGCCTGCTGACAGGATTCAGCAGCAGTCTGCTCCTGTATACACCTGTGTTAAAAAAAAAAAGATTTGTTGCAGCAGTGACGTGGAACTTCAATCACAGCTGTGCCCATTCCACGTTTTTTTTTATTTATTTTATTTTGTCATGTATGTAAAATTTTCAACCCAAAATTTGAACAGGTTTTTATACATTTAGCATATTTTACGTCGTGTATGCTGTATTTTTACACATTTTTCAACATATAGGCTAATACTGCAATTTTTCATTTTTTTTTTACCAGAGGCGTTTGAAAATCTGAAAATTTGAAAATATCAAAATCTAATAATCTAGCGTAAGTTTTTCATTACACAAGCATATGCTGTTCTTTATCATATTATTCATTCCATAGACTTACGATATACTTCCATACATTTTCACTATTTTTTTTCAAATAAGCCTGTTTCATTTCATGCATTTGTTATCATAGACTTATGCTTCATTTCCACACATTTTTCATTACAAAAGCCTACAAAATACCCCTATAAATATAAATTAAAATACAAAAATTTATAGCAAAAGTGCTTCTAACCTCTTTAGTATCTGTTATCAATATGTGCTCCCGAAATAAATTGCAACTGAAAAAAATAGTTTAATCAAAATTGTTACTAATTAAGCAGCAATCAGAAAAGTGTTTCAGTCTCTTCCCGCAGCCAATTTTCAATATGCCCATTTACGAACAGAAAAGGCGACGAAGGTCAAAGCTTAGTCGCAAGCACCGTAGGTCAAAGGTCAACAGCAAATGTTATATATGTTAAATAATAGTGTAAACTCCTTTGATCATGGGACCATGGGAATACTCCCCTCGGTAGCTAAGAGAACGTGGGAACATCCTCAGTCACTTCTATGATCATATGAACGTAAAAACACCTTCTTTCACCTTCCTTCGTGACTGTAAGAACAGGGAGGAGGAGGAGGAGGAACCCGTTTCAAGAAGCCTCCCAAAGGAATTTGGGAAAACGCTCTTACCCCAAATCAGGTCCTCTTCTTGATTTGGGAACTTGGGAACACTCTCTCTCAGGCGCTGATAAGATCAAAGAAAACGCTGGAATACTTCCAATCGCACCTCTAATCAAAGAACGCAGGGAGAGTTCCAATCATGTTGCTGATTATGGGAACGCGCGCTCGAGGCCCCGGTTGGATTCTTGATATTAATACATAATTATCCTGACAAAGAGTGATGGTTTGTTGACAAGCAATTTAAATCCTGTCGAGGTCAGGTCATGTGAACTACGAGTTCAAAGACAGTTTGATCGATTATAATCATTGAACCTACTCATATGTGGAAATAATTAAATTGATTAAAATCTCTATTTAAATATTCTTCTATATACGTGTGTGTTTCTTTTGAATATGTGTTCGTATGTGTACACATTCATATAAATTAAAAACAGTTGGATTAATGATTATTTTCTTATTATACTTCTTAATTTGGTAGTTTTTAGGCTCAATATTTCGTGTGGTTCATTGGCTAGGGAAATTACTTTAAATTAATATTTTCTCTAAGTATTAACTTGAAAATTTTAGGTAAGCTAATATATTTTGGGTCATTATATAACTCATCAATTTATTTGTAAGTTCTAATTATAATTACTAAGCTACACATTAATAAATTTTCCCTCATATTTTTTGTGAATCTGTACAACCGTTTTAAATTTTGTATTTGTACAACCTATGCAATGTCCAATCTCAGTTGTATCGATTTGCATAAATAGGTTATGAGCGAAAAGTCCATAGGCCTAGCTCCAGCATATTTCATGCCTAGTAAAAGTCAGATTTTCATTAATCGATATGCCTAATACATTCATCATTTAGTTTATATGTTTCTTTTATCTGGCCTTGTTGAGGGATGTAAAATTTATAGACGTCCTCTGTTCGAATTCTAAATCTTTAAATTCTTCACTTAAGCATTTCAAATACAAATAATCGCCACCAGAACCTAAACACCTAATCGAACCCTAACTATATATAGAACTTGAATATATAGTATTAATCTATATAATAATAATTAAAATAATAATGTTAATAATAATAATATATTATTAGTATGAAAATTATTTTTGTTAAATAATTATATTTTCCTTCTAGGCTTATGCAAATCCGACATGGATTAATGCTATCTTTCTAACAGCATTGCAAGTAGCTTAAGATTAATATTTCGTCACTTTCTGGTAAGGACAAAATCGCTCAACGTTCTGCGCTCCACCAAACATAAGAGTAATGAAAACAGTTCATAATACTCCCCCCAGCCAAAATCCATCTAAAAACTCAATTTCCATGGCTTGGCTTGGGGACATTGCAGCTTGATGCATGCCTGATGCATTGCAGCTTGTGCACAAATGGATGCTCACGGTGCATGGTGAATTGGATTTGATGAAAATATCTGTACCCGTTAGCCACCGAGTGCGTTGGGTAATGGTTGGGGTTATAAGTCTACATCTTCAGTTCTTTAACAGTGGCATGTGTGTCTAGCAAGTGTGGGATACGCTTAAGGTGCATGGAGCGCCTGGCTGTCTGGGGTTCGAACCCTTCGTGTGGGAATATATATATATAGATTATATATATGTATATATCTATATATATCATACTATATATATATATATATAATATATAATATATATATGGGAAAATCCACAGGAAAAAGAGAAAGGAGGTTAACGTTTCGACCCCTTTGTTAAAGTGCCTTTGTCAAACCAGGACTGATCAAGAGGAGAAGGGAATTGGGGAGGATATTATCAGGCCGACACCTGACCAACCCAACCCTGGGAAAGGAATTAACCAGAGACAGGTAAAGTATAGCTTAGAATGGTCAAAGAGGATTAAGGGTCAGAGAAAAGGATGAAAGCTTAAAGAAAACCCTCATGAAACATGCATAAATGAATATATAATATCAATTAATAATGAGACACTTGATAAGCCTCCTCTAACAATTACAGTTTTTCTATTAAACTGTCTATGTTCATTTTATTCGAATCATCATAGTAAGGTAAATCGGGAGTATTTTCAGGATGTTTCTACGAGCTTTGAGGGTGGCAGCCCTTGTTTTTTGATGAAAGAGATGCTACTAATATTTGAAATCGGGAAGAGTTATACAATATCCTTAATGACGTGTTTTTGGATTTCTCGTTTATACAAGCTAAGCTGTACGTTTTTATAATCACATCCCTAAGGCGAACAGTGAGAATTATTAACTAAGTTGGTTGTACCTTATGCGGGTGGAGCTTGAAAAATTGTCTTTGATTTTAGAAACTTAATATAAATCTGTGTTCAACTAATATTACGATCAAATCCAATTTAAGAAAAACTCCCTATACAGCAGGTTGCGTGTATTCAGATTCCCCTGCAATGATTGTGGTATCTGTGGTACCTTGGACAACAGGAAAGTCCTTACACATTGCGGTTGTCAAACATGCTATAGTATTAGAAACTGCCCAAACGTCTAATGCATTGTATCTACATACAATTTATGCGATCACAATTTAACTGGAATGGTGCAAAAAGATTACGCAATTGTGGGATTTCGTGGAACAATTTGATGAGTCTGCTCTAATCAGGTTGTCCAACTCTTCTTAATGTTATACTGGAATGTACAAACTTGGATTCCATTTTAAGTTATAATATTGCACAACAGTTTAAAAAAAACGTAATTGTTAGAGAGGCTTACAATGTATCATTATAATTTTAGTATTTATATATGCATCTTATTCATGTTCATGAGGCTTTCTTCTTAATCTTTCATCCTTTTCTCTGACCGCTTAATCCTCTTTGACCATTCTAAGCTCAAGCATTACCTGTTTCTGGTGTAATTCTTTCCCTAGGTTTGGGTTGGTCAGGTGTCGCCTATATATCCTCCCAATTCCCTTCTCTCTTGTCATTCTTGTTTGAAAAAGGATTTTACCAAGTCGAAACTTACATACCTATTCATTTTTTTCTGTGGATTTTTCCGCATAAAATGATCAGTGTTTGTGTATGTCAATTGCATAATATATATATAAATATCTATAATATATAATATATATATAATATATATATATATATATATATATATATATATATATATATATATATATTATATATATATATATATATATATATATATATATATATATATATATGACAATGTCAGACACGAAAAATTGAAACGAATTTCCTTAAGTACTTTCGTATATTAATACTCTTCGAAGGATATTTAATATATATTAATACACTCCTTCTGAAGAGGATTAATAACGAAGTATTAAGAAAATTCCTGTTTCATTTTTCCTCCGCGTCTGACATTGTCACATTTTTAATCACGTGTTTAATTTCGTTATACACACACACACACACACACCAGCCACATAATATATATAATATAATATATATATATATATATATATATATATATATAATTTTAATGTGTATACACCGAAAATACTTTTGCACGTTCAAACTATTAATATATATATATTTTTTATGGGAAATACACCAATAAACTTTATGTGTTCAGTTTGTTCCAGTCACAGCTACAACAATAGAGTTGTGGTTTACAACTGTGATTGGTTTTGGTGCCTATGTGTAGATTTTGAAGGCCTAGTGAGGAGGAGGATTGATAATCCATATCGTATGTGATGAGGATTGGTTACTCTCATCGCATGTGATGTGGATTAGATATCCTTATCTATGTGATGATAATTGATTGATTATCCTGACTTTGTATATGAGTCCCATCACATGGGACGGATTGGTTTATCTTCTTCGTGAGTGACTATATTGGTTATCCTCGTCGTATATGACGAAATTGGATATCCTGATCATTCGGGACGATGCCTGGCTATCCTTATATCATATCCTAATAATATATGCCAAGATTGGTTATCGTCTAGCATTAAATCTCTGGTTATAGAACCAACGCGACAGATACAGCAGCTATCTCTATCAACTGATTTCCATGATATATCAAGTTGATATCTTTCTAGTGATAAGTGATGTACTAGCACAACAAACACGAAGGGTGAGCTGTAACATAACATTGCTAGAACGTTGTAACAGAATGTTGAACTATTGCTGTAACTCAACGTTGCTAGAATGTTGAAAGAAAGTGTTGATCCAACGTCGTAACAGAACATTGCTAGAACATTGAAACAGAACGTTGATAGAACGTTGAAACAGAACGTTTCAACAACGTTGAAACAGAACGTTGATCTAATTTCTGCAAAATAGCATTTGCTAGAATGTTGAAATAACATTTATCCATTATGTAAGATAACGTTGCAATAATGAGTAACATAATAGTGCTTCAATGTTGCAGCAGAACTTCCCCTGTCCCATAGTGCAGCAACAATGTTGTGGTTACGTTGCAAAACTTTGACCGAAACACATGACCGAAACTTTGAGACTGTGAATGATCTGAACTCGAGCATTGCTGGATCGTAAATAAACAAGGACTTTAAAAGGTTTATATCTTCATTTGAAAAAAATCTTGACCATAAATAAATATCTTAATTAAGTCACTCGTCTTATAATTTCACACACACACACAACACACACACACACACACACACAACACACACAACACACCACACACACACACACACACACACACACAACACACACACACACACACAACACAACCTGTTGATTGACGTTGCGAGGCGGGACCAAGAAGCCAGAGCTCAACCCCGCAAACACAACTAGGTGATACAACTAGGTGAGTACACACACATTAATATATATTTTATGTGTGTAAGAATTGAAATAGGAATTTCCTTAAGTACTTTCGTATATTAATACATCTTCAGAAACGAATGTATGTATTATGTATATATAGAACGTATATATTATGTAATTATAAATGCATATGTATATGAATGTTTATATATAGATATATTAGTATATTATTAATAGATATATACTATAATATATATGTATATATGAATATATTATATATATAGATATATTATAATATATATATATAATATAGATATAAGATATATATGTATATATATATATATATAGACATATATATAGATATATATATATAATATATATATATATGTATATATATAATGTATATATAGAAGTACTATCTAAATTTATATATATTAGATTAAATATTAGTCTGTCTAATGCCTACAACTCCCTAATGACAATGTGACTTAGTATATTTTTGTTTAAATAAAATAGTTCAGATAGTCTACATAAGCCATCCAGACCAATACTTCCTAAGATCATCTCCGAGGACTCAGACAGGATGTCCTCATCCCTGTATCGTGGCATCTCACAGATTGCTACGCTTCCAGCCGGAACTTGTGGCGGATGTGGCCCTGCCATGGCACTGGAGCGTGAATGTGCCTTGGCGAGTCCTGGAATGGCACTGATTCCTGGATTCCATTCGATTCCTGAAGGGAGATTAATTCCTGGATTAAAATTTAGATATCTGAAAATAGGCTATTTTCTTGGGATCTGAATCCTGAGTTTCTGAATTCAGTTATATTCTTGGTAACAATATACACTATACGCCTCATTTTCAAGAAATTAAAAAGTGAAATACCGATCATTCCATAATTTCATTTCACTTTTGGAATGACTTTTGGAGACTCTTCAGTTATATAATTTTCATGAAACATGTCTGAATTCTGCAATTACCTCTGGATTTTTTTAAATGGTAATATTTACTGGATTTAAATTATATATTTAATTTACTTTAAGACCCAAATTTAATTAAATTTTGAATGACATTATTTTATTAATATATGAAGATCTATATATAATAAATAATGTCATTCAAAATGTAAATTAAATCTGGGCTTTAAGTAAATTAAATAATTTAATTCTTTAATCATTAATTAATAAATCTTTAATTCCTGTAACATTATCAAAGAATCCCATAATGTTATGAGCACTTCACTTTGTCTATATACTTAGTTAGCTGCCTAATGACCTGCTTTGCCTGTGAGGTTTAGAATTTAATTATCATTTTTGATTTATAATTATTTTATTATTTTTGTTGTTTTTAAAAAAATTTTACATAAGAAGGAGAACAACAACACACACACCAACACACACACCCACACACACACACACACACACACACACACACACACACACAAGGCACACAACACACACACGTGTGTACACACAATACACACATACCATTCGGTAGAGTACTATGTTCAAAGGGGCCCCAGGTTCGTTTACTGCCGATAGGCAGAGTTTCTTTCACTTAAATTGCTTCTGTTCACCTACGCAAAAAATACAGTTGACCTAAGGAGTTAGGAAGATGTTATATGCTGACATCCTGGGGATGTGTGTGTAATGTGTTCAGCGGATAAATATTACAGGCTAAAACAAATGAAAAAGATGAAAATAGATTGCAATTAGACAAACCGACAGTTAGAAAGAGGGTTTCAAGATCCAACAGCTCTGAATGGAAAAAAACTGCATATATGTTTCTTCTTATTCCGTACCCCAGCTCCTCGTTCGAAACCCCCCCCCCATAGACTGACCCCCCCCGTCCAAGTATGACCCCCACCTCTCTATCACTGACCCACTCTTAACTCTCTTCATATTGCGGACCATTAGACTAATGTCTTTCTCTGTAGAGGAACTTTATGTGTTTGTCTCTCTCTCTCTTAATTTTGAAAGTGGACTCATGCTGCACACACCACACACCCAACACACAAACACAACTACACCACCACCACACCCACACCCACTACTACACACCCCCACACCACACACACACACACACACACACACACAACACACAAACAAGATGTTGTGTTGTGAGTCTTCTTTGTGTGATTGATCTTTAATGAATCACTTACTCGTGGAGAATTGCCCAATGCTGGAAGAGGCAAATCGCGTACCGATTTTCAAGAAATGGATAGGAGGAGGCACTTAACTATAGACCTGTATCATTGACAAGCATCCCCTGTAAAAATACGTGATAGAATAATTAGGCTAAGACTGGGTTGCACACCTGGAGAACATTATGTTTGTAACAAACATCAAACATGGGTTCTGGAAGGGAAATCTTGCCTAAAATCTTTTGGAATTCTATGATACAAATGATGAGATAAGGACAGATGAAGAGAAGGTTTGGGCAGACGTACATTTTCTGGACTGCCAAAAGCATTTGATATAGTATCACACATGAGACTGCTATTCAATCTCTAGAGGCAGGTGGAGTAACGGAAAGGCCCTAGCATTGGTGAGGAACTACCTAACAGAAGGAGCCAGAGAGTTACTGTAAGGGGAAGCATTCGGACGGGCGAACAGTAACGATTGGAGTACCTCAAGGATCGGTGGCGGGACCAATTCTATTTCTAATAAACGATAATGAATGTTTTTTACCCTGGAGTAGAATCCTTCTGTCGATGTTCGCGTATTACGCAAAGTCCTATGATACCGAGTTGTGACAGATGAGATTGCAGGATCCTCCAAGAGGACCTGACATGTTGAGAGATGGGCAGAGAAATGTCTGCTGGAGTTCATCACGAGCAAATGTAAAGTTATGGAATGATTGATGACGTAGACCAAGGGACAGTACACAATGAAATGGGAAATGCCTACCATGATACTCGAGAAAGAGACCTGGGTGGGGAAGTAACACCTAATCTAACTCCTGCGTCATATAAATAGGATATCGACATCAGCGTACTCTACACTGTCGAAAATTAGAAATTCATTCAGAAACCTAAGTAAGGAGATCTTTAGGCGCTTTACACTGCCTACGTGAGCCAGTCTTGGAGTTGCCGCGCCATCATGGAGTCCCCATCTGAAGAAACACCTAGGAAAATGGAAAAAGGTTCAGAAATTTTTGCACAAGACTCATCCAGCGTTACGAGTGTTTGGGTATGAAGAGCGCCTGAAGAAACTGAGCCCACGACACTATAAAAAAAGAAGGGAGAGGAGAGATATGATAGGAACGTATCAAATACTTAAGGGGTTTGACAAAGTGGACATAGGCTAATGTTTCACACGGAATAGTACCAGAAACGAGATACAGGGGGGTGGGGGGGGGGGTGGAAGCTGGAAACTCGATGAGTCACAGGGATGTTATGAAGTTTTCTTTAGCGTAAGAGTATGAAAAAATGGAATGCATTTAAGGAACAAGTTGTGGAAGCGAATACTATTTATAATTTTAAAATTGGGTTTGATAGGGAAATAGGACCATAATCATTGCTGTAAACAACCGATGGCTCGAAAGGCGGATCCAATAGTCAATGCTCGTCCTGCAGACACAAATAGATGAGTACAAATAGGTGGATACACACACAATACACACGGCACTGAACACATTTCGTTTACCTTCAACATTACATGTTAGGTCCCGGCTAAGGTTGGTTTACAGTTTTATTGAATTAGGCGTTGATCATATATATATATATAGATAAATATATATATATATATATATTATATATATCGGCCTTTAAACTTCCGTTTAAACAAACAGAGAAAGCATCTTGAAGAAATAAGCAGGAAAAAAAGTGATCATCACACACACTAACACAAAGACACTGACTCAAATACTACAGGAGCAAGAAGAACAACAGCTGAATGGTTATGAAGAACTCTCGACATCCAAAGAAACGCCTGAAAGAGACGAATATCATCTATTCCTTTATATATCACTCTGGGCTGTCTAGCTCACAGATTTCAATATACAGGCAAGACGATATTCTCTCTTTCAAGCCGCCTAACCAACAAAAAAGTTTCTATCAAACATTTCTACACACAACCAGAGCATCACCAGAGACATCTTAAAAAACAACACAATCACAACCACGCGACGACACCATGGTAAATTTGGTTATAGCCGAAGAACTACAATTAATAATTAAGAACGAATTAATTTATAATTAAGCACATTAATTTGAACTCTCAAAAGAGAGCTTACACTCTCCGTGATTGAATATACATTATTAAAGTGAAACCGCTAACTTCACTCTACATACTCTCCCAACCAAACCATGAAAATGGGAAGTCAAATTGACCTATTGTATTTGATTGGGTATAACGCCTCCTATATGAAAGATAATTATACCTGTACAAATCTGTCCTCATTCTACCCATGCCTCCTGAAGAATGTTGAAGAGAGCCTGTGAAACCCGTCATTAGCGTCCAGGTTCAAGACAATTGGAATTGACTTTGGAAGGATTTTTTTTTAATGAACTGTCTTTCGATCAGCCACATAATAATCATTGCAGGATATCAGCTAGAATAATTTGTCTAACCCGTACGGGTCCTATTTATAAGACCCTCACACACACACACCACACACACACACAACACACACACACCACACAACACACACACAACCACGACACACACACGTAACACACACACACACAACACACATCCACCATTGCTACACCTACAAAGACGTTTCGGCCAGCTTACACAGAGGAACCAATGTAGCTTTGTAAACACTGGGTCCTCCTTTCTGTTCTTCCTCTAATGATTCCTGGCATTTCTAGAAGTCCCGAACTGGAGCCCAACCAGGTTTTTACAGTCAACCCGACCACACACACCGCCACACACACACAACACGAACACCAAACACACAAGGAGCAAGGTTGTGGAAGCAAACTGGATTCCTAACTTTAAAACTAGATACAATAGAGAACTAAGATCAGGTAGTATTGATTTAAACAACTGGTTAGGAATGCGGGATCCAAGAGCCAATGTTCGTTCCTTAGGCGCAAATCCGTGATCTGCGTCACTCACACACACACACACAACACACACACACACACACACCACACACACATACACACACAACACACACACACACACACACACACACAGTAAGCTTAACCCGCTCATCCCATACTTGCTCATTAGGATTAATTAGAATGCAAATTACCCTTCCAGCACCTCAGAGATCATCCGGATTCTGCCAAAATAAATGTCCATATCAGAAGACCTGGAAGACGTGCAGAATCAGATGGTATCTTCGCGGAAAACCTGGAACGAAGACAGATTCAGTTTATATCTTTGCTGGAAAACCTGGAAAGTGCAGGACTGGCGGGAGCAGTTGTCATAGGGACTCTTGAAAAACCTGGAAGAAGCCGGAAAGACAGATGCGTTATGTGATAGTTGAAAACCTCAAGATCGGCTCGCACAGTTTTGACCCTCTCGCTGGAATCCTTGGAAATAAGGTTTGAAAAGGGGAACAATAATTTGTTTTTCAAGTCTAAGTCTATGCTTGTGATTATAAGTTGTAGGAGGGGTGGCGAATCCTGTCATATTCTCAACTGTCCTGAATTGTTGTTACTGTATGTTTAATGAACAATACAAGAGCGCATCCTTAATACTTTCTCGTGTGACATCCAATTATCGGATGATTGGATAATCTTCCATTCGCTCTTCCAATCTTCCACGCTTTTAAACGCATTCACTGATTATTAAAGTACCTTATTTTGACTTCTTTCTGCATCGGGGTATGGTGGGTTTATATCCGACTTAATTTATCCTACTTAATTTATCCTACTTAATTTATCCTACTTAATTTATCCTACTTAATTTATCCACTTAATTTATCCTACTTAATTTATCCTACGTAGGTAGGATAAATTAGTTCTGGAAATTTGGTTAGATTTAGATTTGGTTACTTGTGTCAGGTAGTTCCGAGGACCAAGATGGGTAGTGATGGTCCGGAAATGTGGATATTGAGAACAATCCAAATCCCCATCCTTGTAGGACCAGGAGAGTGTATGAGAGTGGAACAATGGATTTCATTTTGCCATTGTGCTCGATTTCCAATTAAATGTCTTCGTTCCTTTTTCTTCACTATATTTCTAAATTCTTACTTCTCTCCTTATGGCGACCTTCTTGCTGTTCTTCCTCATTCGTACCTCCATGTTTCCTTCGTTTATGTCTCGTTATCTGTATCTCCCTTCTTCCTGTACTTTCTTTTCTACATTTTCATGCTCCCACCTTCCTCCCTTTAGCTCAACTCAGTACTCTCTCTCTCTCTCCTCTCTCTCTCTCTCTCTTCTCTTTTTTTGTTTTGGTTTTTGGTTTTTGTTTTTGGTTTTTTCTCTCTCTCTCTCTCTCCTTCTCCCCCTGTCCCGGCTGTCACTGTGAGAGAGACAGGGCAGGTCCAAATTACTGTCAAGTCCTGGGCAACTATCGG
>WNGS01001312.1:59846881-59857630 GCA_020271785.1 Procambarus virginalis | reverse complement strand
ATATATATATATATATTATATAATATATAATATATATATATATATATATATATATATATATATATATAATGTTGTACCTTGTAGCCAGAACGTCGTACTCGGCCTGCTATGCAAGGCCCGATTTGCCTAATAAGCCATAAGCTGAGTTTTCCTGAATTAATATATTTTCTCTAATTTTTTTCTTATGAAATGATAAAGTTACCCATTTCATTATGTATGTGGTCAATTTTTTTTATTGGAGTTAAAATTAACGTAGATATATGACCGAACCTAACCAACCCTACCTAACCTAACCTAACCTAACCTATCTTTATAGGTTAGGTTAGGTTAGGTAGCTGAAAAAGTTAGGTTAGGTTGGGTAGGTTAGGTAGTCGAACAACAATTAATTCTTGAAAACTTTGCTTATTAGGCAAATCGGGCCTTGCATAGTAGGGTAGGCTGAGAAGTGCGTTCTGGCTACTAAGTACGACATATATATATATATATATATATATATATATATAATATATATATATATATATATATATATATATATATACATATATATAATTCCTATTCATTACACAGGAATACAATATACATGGGAGTGAGAAGGTACTCGCTGGAACTGAGAAGGAGCGGCAGAGATCAAGGGCTCAGAGGGAGATGACACAAAATTTGCATACTCCCTGATATATTAATTTCTGTATGAACTGGAGCTGGTAATTTCCCTTTATGTTGGCTGCGTTACCGCCATTAGGCATTGTGGGGGAGGGATGGGGGGGTGGAAGAAGAAGAGAGAGAGAGAGAGAGAGAGAGAGAGAGAGAGAGAAGAGAGAGAGAGAGAGAGAGAGAGAGAGAGAGAGAGAGAGAGAGAGGAGTAAGGAAGGAGGATAGAGAGGTTAGGTTAGGTTAGGTTAGGTTAGGTTAGGTTAGGTTAGGTTATAGAAAGCGTGGAGAGAAAGGGAGTTAGCGTACAATTAAAAGGAAGGTTAGGTTATTAGGAGTAGTAGTTAAGAAAGCGTGGAGAGAAAGGGAGTTAGCGTAACAAGATTAAAAGGAAGGTTAGGTAGGTTAGGTAGGTATAGGTTAGCGTGGAGAGAAGATACTAATTAAAAGAAGGGAAGTTATAGAGATTGGATAGTTAGTGTAAGGTGTTGACTGAGTGATAGAGTGTGCAAGAGAGGCCCTGGAGGACCCACCATGCTAGTATGTGCTGGAGACCTGTAAGTAGGTCCTGGAAGCTCTTCCCACTACTCAAACATTTTGTGTGAGTTCCTAAGATTTTTGAGACAGACAAATCGGAGAACAAAGAATGACAGAGTCAGAGACAGACAGATAGACAGCGAGAATGATACACACACACTCACTGCCCATAACAAAACCTGGGGAGGATTGACTGGAACCAATCCATACGCTGACGGGCATGTTCTCCAAGGAGAACAAGTAACTCGTAACGGATGGGTTACCATGAGCAACTGTACATTTCGTGTACATCTGAGAGATGTACACGAAACCTGTACATCTCTCAGTTTTGGTCGGTGAATATATATATTAAACAGTTTTTTTTTACCTTCGAAGCATTATGAGGTTGTTTATAACAATAAAATCTTTAAGTTGTGTCGTTTCGTAAACTGTTAATAAATGTAAACAAAGCCGCCATGATTGTTTAAAGATGCACAGGTTTCGTAATGGATGCATAAATTCTTGACGAACCCTGACCCTGTGGTCTCCCCTGCCTGAGTTGGAAGCAGAGAAAGCCACGTGATTGATGGGGTAGAAGCCTTCTGTACTTTGTACTACGGTGAAGGAACTTCACTGTAGTGACCCGTGTGTAGAGGAGAAACTTCACTGTAGTGACCACGTGTGTAGAGGAGAAAACCTCACTGTAGTGACCACGTGTGTATAGGAGAAACTTCACTGTAGTGACCACGTGTGTAGAGGAGAAAACCTCACCACTTAGCCCTATATGTCCTTCTGATGGACCTGTTTATCCTTTTGCTGACCCTTAAATCGAGTAAAGAACATCCCCTCAACCACCGTATATACACCGTACTGTACAGGGGGTTTCAGAAAACATGATGCCATTTTGTACTCTAATAACCTGAGCAATTCTCGTCAAAATGATCAGAAATGTCACCAGCATGTGTAGAAACAACCCAAAAATTCTATGATTTATGTTTTTTTTCAGGTATAGAAATGCCATTCACTGAGAAAAGAAAAGGCGTTTTGTGTGTTAGAGAGTACGTTCGAACACAGTCGAACAAGACTGTGCAGCGAGTATTTGTGTGAGAGAATTCTCTCTCTCTCTAAAAAAATTGCACTAACTGCAATGCATATTTAGACATGGCACAAAAAGTTCAAAGAGAAAGGCTGTCGGTGCAGGGCGAGAGGAGAGTCGTCTGGACCACCACCAGTATAGAGATAGAGATAGGTAGAGATAGTCGAGAGGGTAGAGGTCAAGAGAGAGAGATCAACACCCCCGCCGTTTACCCGCGCTTCTTTGAATTTCATCATTTTGACATTCAGTGCACGGCGGGTCCGGGAAATCTTTTTTTTTTTGCGAAGCCCCTGCAGGTAGTCCGTATAGATAAGGTCTGGAACCCAGATTCCTCCTGTGACAGTTTGGCGTGTGGCAAGGAAACGCTTGCTAATGACGCCCTACAAGGGAAGGGAATTATCAGGGGGATGGAAGCGCCAATCCATTACGACTATATAGCAATTGGAAGGGATGAGGATAAGGATTAGGGATTGTAACCCTCCAAGCTGCAGCTCCTTCACGTCTTAAAGACAGATGACAAGCAAGCCATTCTAAGTGTCGATATGCATGAGAAACTTGAAGAAGAAGACGACGAGTTTGAAACACCGTCTTGTTGTCAGTGATGTGGACACGTTTTATACGAGTGACAAAGACAACAAAAACAATGTCCTCATTTAGGGCGAAGAAAATCCCTCTCGCTCCACACTGGAGCTGACGAGGGGCTCTCACAAGTGAACTGGTTCACCACCATCTCCAAGACTCCTCTTCACGGAGGGAAGACGAGGTCTTGGAGATCTTTCCATCTTTTTTTGAGGGAAATGTGCCCGGCAATGTTTACCTACCCATGCTTCAGCACTAGCTAATTGATGAGCTCGTTGCAAGTGAACATGAACACTTTCAATTTCCAACAGGACGGGGCTCCACCTCCCTGAAAGCGCACTGCTGCGAGCTGATCTCAGCTCAGAGAATCTACCAGAAAGATGGATCGGGTGCGTGCTGGTGACGAAGGCAATGTGCTATTGAAATGGCCGCCTCATATACAGGCTAACACCTCTAGTTTGTTTGATCGTATGTGTGAGCCAACGAGAGATTTTCCAGACTCACATTCCTTATATTTCATTCCAAATACGAAATACCAGACATTAAGCCAACCTAATAGTGTAAATTTGGACTACGAAGTCTTCCACTAGCGAGAACACGAGACATATGTCAGAGTTCATTAGGAAAGTGGAAGATGGTGTCCCTAATTGTCTCTTGTCTCCTGCATACACACAGCAGCCTGTTCTCCCGACCGTTCCTAGCTTCACTAAACTGGTGCACTGAATTGCCCGAACCTAACCTACTGAGGAGCCATGCAGAGAAAACGAGACGTTACGAGAGCCGCTACCATTTTCTGGTAGGTTAGGTCCCAAGAACCCAATTCAGGTCAGTTGCCTTCGGAAAATTAAACGTCAAAATGTGAGGCAGTCTTCAGGGGGAAGTATAGTGATTCACAGCGAGGAACGATCATTATGAAGAGGAAGCTTTAAGAAGCCATTACGATAATACTGAACTACGGGCTCGCCATAGCCCGTGCTACTTGGAACTTTTGTTCCAGGTAGCGAATCTTAAACAACAAACAACGATAATAGTGAAGAGAAAGGAGAGAAGGGGGGGGGGATTATCAGGGGGAAAGCGCCAAGCCGTTACAACTATATAGCATTTGGAAGGGGATCAGGATAAGGATTTAGGATGGGATGGAATGAGGGGGGGGAGGGGGCAAAGGAATGACGGCCACCCACTTGAACAATCAGGAATCGAACGCCGACCTGCAAGAAGTGACCCCTTACTGAGTGAGCAAGGCAAACTTTGTTTACATTTTGAAGGCTAAATTTCAGGGCTGTTCTCCATTATCCTGTCAGAAAAGGTGATGAAAATATGCAACAGTGCAATGAAACCAGTTAGGTTACGTTAGGTTAGGTTAGGTTAGGTTAGGTTAGGTTAGGTTAGGTTAGGTTAGTGTAGTGATGATTGTATATTGCTGTGTGAGAGTGATATAAGCACTGAACTGTGTGAGCTGCACTAGCATGATATTGTGAGAGTTGTACTCTCACAATCAGTCACCCTCCAAACAAAGCAAGTGCCAGAACGTACAAGATCCTATCTTGAGGTTATATCATGAGGTTATATCTTGAGGTTATCTTGAGATGATTAGACAGTGAAATAGATTTGTCAGAATTCCCATAAAAATACACACACATTACTGAGCCGTGTTTGCAACGTGGAAGAATGCTTAAGCATTGCATTGGACCTAAGCACATCAAATTATACAGTAAGATAAAATCAGGTGAATGAACTTCAGAATATTGTAGTAATATCTTTGAAGAAGTCTCAAATTCATAACAACCGTCGCAATGCTGAAAATGGATAACGTAACCAAAGCCTTTTGGAGGTGGTTGGTCTCGGAGCCGCTACAACGATTTTGTGGCAGCGTTAATTTTACTCGGGAAGTTGCAAAAGAAATTAGTAAAAATTCCCACCAGCAGATGAGCTACAGGAAGCCGCAGACCCCCATTGTTACAACCTGTCCTCACACAACCTGTCCTCCTACAACCTGTCCTCACACAACCTATCCTCCTACAACCTGTCCTTCTACAACCTATCCTCCTACAACCTATCCTCCTACAACCTATCCTCCTACAACCTGTCCTCCTATAACCTGTCCTGCAACAATCTGTCCTCCTACAACCTATCCTCCTACAACCTATCCTCCAACAACCTGTCCTCCTACAACCTATCTTCCTACAAAGAATGTCGCTTTTCGATCGTATGCATTACATAAAGGCCCAAAACTGTCGTACTAGAAAATGGAAGCGGCTGGCGAAAGTGACGTACTGATCCGTTTTTTGTTTTGGGTTCTCTGGTAGGTTAGGAGAGGACACTTTGATTTGACCGTTTTCTTGACGTTGGGAAACCTTAAGAGAACGGGCTGATGTTATCCATCTGGGAGGGAGAGAGGGAGATAGTGAGGTAAGAAAATAATCAGGACGAGGATCTGGGATAGAATGGAGGGGGCGGAATGGTGCTCAACGCCTTAATTGGACAGTCGGGGGATCGAACGAGGATGTTGCATTACCGTCTAATCCAAGGAGTGGTATAAAATGTGAGAATAATAGATCAGAGGGCATGGGAGACATCTCCCGTCACGCAGGGTGCAGTCGCACCTCCACAGATCCCCAGTACCTTCTCTTGATACTGGTAATGGCTCAAAAGGGCCTCCACTTACGGGCTATTCATGCCCGTGCCACCTCTTGGGTGGCTTAATCTTTATCAATCAATCGATCAGGGGGACAGAGGTTGGACGCGACAAGCGTTTTGAAAGAAACAAACCAAAATGTTCTCGGTTTTGTGAGAGAAAGAAAATATAAAACAATAATGAAGATTGGAATGAAGTAATGCTGTGTTCCTTGAGTTTAGCGAGGTCGCAGGTCGTACTCTGAAGAGCTCCTCAGCTTCCTTTTAAGGAGAGATTAAGAAACCTAAAAATACATCCCCAAGAAAGGTGAAAAGTAGAGCGGGATATATGACTCAAGTATACCAAAGGACATCAGTAGAATTTAGAAATAACAATGAGCTTTTCGAGATGTCAAAAAGGAACGTCTTCGCTTTAATAAAAATCCAAATTCTTATATCTCTGCAAAGGTGACGAGACTGGTGACAAAGGTCAGGAGGCCTGAGAACAAGATCTAAAGGGGGAAACATGCTTGATCCAGAATAAGGAAAGACTTCTGGGAGTAAACGTAACTCTTTCAGCCAGTTTCGGAAGAAACAGATATTTTTATTAGCTTACAAGACATTCGACGCAGACGAGGAGTCACAAATAAAGAGGCTGAAATGTTTTCAGAATCGACTTGAAAATGGTCCAGGATGGACCGAAACGTCGTCGTCCCTTCACTTTCTAAGTGTGTGGTTTGGTCAACAAGACATTAACCTTTCCTCTGTTAGTCCAGTACTAGAATATAGAACTCCGGCTACCACCTACAAAATAATAGAGAAAAAAGTCCACTACGGGCTCACCATAGCCCGTGCTATTTGGAACTTTTTGTTCCAAGTAGCAAATCTTTAACAACAACAACAACCTACAAAATAAGCATGAAACAAAACTAATATAAGCCTAAAAGATTACAACAAGACTTTACAGAAAACAAATCTGAGCTTCAAGGAATGGCCGAGAGAGCTTGACCTCAGCACGCTAGAAAGAAGGAACGAGAGGAGACATGATTACGACATGTAGGATTCTAAGAAGCATAGACAACGTGGATGATAACATCCAGAACATGAGCGAAACAAGAGGATGGGGTTGTAAATTAGAGACTCCGCTGAGTCATAGGCGTCGTAAGAAAGCTTCACAGTATAAGAGTAACAATCTAAAGGATCAAGTTGAACATGCGGACTGAAGAGGCAGTCGAGGCTAACTCCCTTCATAGTCTCAAGATTAGTAAGAAACAGTAGGAAACATGAGCGTCAAGAACTATTAAACTAGGCGACTGGAAAGTGGAGCCCAGGAGCTGAAACTCGCCTTACAAGTTTACAAAATTTTGAATACAATTTTCTCCCAAACCAAACTATGCTCAGAAGGGTGTAAGTGAGAAGGAGAATGTGCTCATTTGAGATAAAGGAGAAAAGGCAATCGCACTTTGTTGCATAATAACATCATTGTGGAGGATCCAGTCTACAGTAGTGTGGATAGTGCAACCCGTCCTCGACTCAAGTCCATTACATCCAGCGGTCAACCCCACAGACGCATTCATAAATTTTAACATGCTGTTCATTCAAAACGGGAACTTTCTCAAGTATAAATTAATATTAATTTCTCAGCATGGCGACGATCCCCAGCTCAGCATGGCGACGATCCCCACCTCAGCATGGCGACGATCCCCACCTCAGCATAGCGACCACCCCCAACTCAGCATGGCGACGATCCCCAACTGCAACCCGTCCTCGACTCAAGTCCATTACATTCAGCGGTCGACCCCACAGACGCATTCATAAATTTTAACATGCTGTTCATTCAAAACGGGAATTTTCTCAAGTATAAATTAATATTATAATATATTAGCATATTGTGTATATATAGGCATAGGATAGGTTAGGTTAGGTGTTTAGGTTCTGTTGGCGATTATTTGTATTTATAGTACGTGGGTGAAGCATTTATAGCGTTGTGATTCGAACAAAATTCGTCAGTGAAGCACTTGTTCCGGATATGTTCGAACGTCAGCAGTTGTGAGTCGTGTGTAAACCGCTTTTCATTCATAAACAGGGGGTTTGGCGGGTGCATGGAATCACTTTTGGATCTTTGTTTGGAGGACGGACTGGGATAGTAACACATTCACTAGCGTAAAGCACTTACAGCGTTGAGGTTCGAACAAAAGTCGTCAGCGAAGCACTTGTTCCGGAAGTGTTCGGACATCATCAGTTGAGATGTGTTGTTTTGCATTCATAAACAGGGGGAAGGGGGGGGGGGGGGTTGGCGGGTGCATGGAATGGACTTTGGCCCTTGTTGATGAGGACGGGCTGCCAGATACCTTAGGGGTGTACGAGGGAAGGTTTCATGATCGGTTGGGCATCAGTTAGGCTCTTCGAACATCCATATTATGAGCATCCATGGTGTGGTTTGTTCGACAGAGGCCAGAGTTCGAATCTCCGTCTAGGTGTAAGAAATCTTTACTTACTTTACTGAGCCAAGTTTCGTGTTGTTACGTCAGTAAAGTCAAGTCAGTGACGACTAGTCAGTAACGTCGAGTCAATTCAATCCAGTCAGTTCTCTCCAGTTGACAATATCATATCATTACTGCTGACTCAGTACAGTAGTGATAAGATCAGTTGAATCAGTAGTGTCCATTCAGCGCAAGAGTCATTTCTGTCGAGACAATGCTTTTGAGTCAATACTGTGGAGTGGGGGGTTGGGGGTTGGGAGAGCATCAACATCTTTGCTCAACAGATGGCGTTGAGTGTTCTAAAGGTTCCCGCTGGGGTTTATCTCCATCTCGGCTCAACAGATGGCGTTGAGTGTCCTAGCCTCGAGAGGTTCCTGTTGTGGATTCACTTCATCACTGAGGAGCATCGCCCTTGCATAATACACTCCTGTTATTACAGTGCATTGATTATCAACCCCCCAGTTTGGTTATAAGAAAATGTGCTTGCTTGCTTCCCTCTACTTTACCTGTCTCCTAAAATCTGTCTGTCTGTCTGTAGACTAGGAGCTGTTATCCAGAGCTGTTATCGTTCTGTTTACCAGAACGAAGCCTGCCTCTTGAAACTATTTCGTAGATTATTATTAATCGAAATGAATTATTAGTTTGATCACTGTTCAGTTACAATCATACAAGATACAAGATGAAGTGGGATCAACCTGTCCTTTAACCTGATTCATCGACTAGACTGTCAGAACTGCGGGGTGTTCGGTAAAAAATTATAACCACTGAAATATTTACGTATTTCAGACCATCGGCCTCGATTGCTTCTGGGTATCATAGGCTCCAAGGTTGGGCTGGACGGTAGAGCGACGGTTTCGCTGCGTGCAGGTCGGCGTTCAATCCCCGACTGTCTAAGTGGTTGGGCACCATTCCTTAACCCTCGTCCCATCCCAAATCCTTATCCTGACCCCTTCCCAGTGCTATATAGTCGTATTGGCTTGGCGCTTTCTCCCTGATGGCTCTCTCCTAGATTTATGCTTAAGCAAAACAGTCGATTTTTGTACGGAATGTCAAATAGTGACAACGGGCTTGATAGCAACGGAAGTTTGTATTCAGAGTTAGAATTGTACAAAGCCCATAAAGTTACTCATTTAAGTGAACGGTTTTCCTGGATTCCCCATTCATCGACTTGAGAATGGTGCAGGACGGACCGAAACGTCGTCGTCCCTTCACTTTCTAGTGTGTGCTCTGGTCAACTCTTCCCGGAGAAGAAAGATTCTATCAAAGCCAAACGAATGTTAAACACGCTGGAAGACTTGTAGAAGGTGCAGGAAGATCAGGGCAACAGCGGTCTAACAGGTGGTGGCTGCTAGAGTTCTACGGCAACAAATGCAATGTTGGGAAGATTAGCTGGATACACGGTCCCATTTGGGAGGGGGAAAAAGTTCATGGAGGCGGACAGAGACGAAGATCCAAAAGGATGATATCACACAGAACTTATCTCCAGATAGACATAACTTAGCAACATGCGTGAGACTTAGCCTGGAGTATGCAGTGCCAGCAAGTAACATTTATTTCGTCAAACACGACACGAAGCTTGAGAGAGCTCATCGTTATGGTAAGAGACCAGTCCCATAGCCTAGACCAAACAAAGGAAATATTATCACAACTTAACACTCAGTAGTCAAAATGTCAGACAACAACAGACTATTTAACATGAGACACCAACGCGGGTTCATAGATAGAAATCGAATCCCCAACTGAGAAACTGTGACTGTATAAATAGCTTCAATCCACCAGACTAAAGGTTGCAGACAGGGTCAGGGAGCTGAAGCCCAATCCGTAGGGGGCAAAAAAAAATCAGAAAGATAAACAAATTAATGAGAGTATTCACATGTGTGCAAAAAAACAACTGAATTTGGCAGATATAACGTTGACCGGAACTCAACTCACGCGAAATTATTGAGAACCTTTACCAGTCTTCAGTACAAGAATCGCAGACACGCGGTTCTTGTATTCCATTCCCTTCTCTCCCATTCTTCTCTCCCACCTCTCTCCCATCCCTCTCTCACTACGCCTTCCCTGTCTCCCGTATCTATTACCCCTTCTCTTCTTCCTTCTTTTATCTATACTTTTCCCTCGCTTCCTCCCCCCTTTGCAACCCATCGTCTCGCTTTCTGAAATTTTCCTTCCTTAGTTCCTTCCATCTCAGCTTACCGTCCTTCTCCACACGCCATTTATCGCCCCTTCCCTTTTCCCTCGTCCTCTCTTGTCCTCTCCTCTACCTATACATTGCCCCCCTTTCTCCCCCCCCCCTCATCTCGCTGGACCGGTCATGCAATCAACATAAAGGGGCAACGCGAGTTGCAGTCCATTGCATAATTAATCCCAAGTATGCAAATCCGTCCACATCCCAGCTGACGTCTGTCCATCTCTATTGTGGCTGTCTATCGGACTTTGGCTGTCTATCGAGTCTTGGCTATCTATCGAAAATTGATCGTCTGTCAGACCACGACTTTCCATCAGACTTTGACTGTCTATAGGACCTACCTTGGCTCTCTATTGAATCCTGGCTGTCTATCGGACTATGGCTGTCTATCGAACCAAGACTTTATCAGACCATGGTTGTCTATCGGACCTGAACTGTCTATCGAGTCATGGCCATCAATCAGACCTCAACTGTCTATCGGACCTCTTTGCCTCAGCGGTATCCACTAAATCTGCATCAGTGATCATTGTGTGGTTTGTGAGACAAAAAGAAAAGAGGTGAAAAAAGGGGGGGAGGGAAAAAGAGGGGTAACAGGGAAGAAGAGAAGATGAAGATGATGATGATAA
>WNGS01001312.1:59761668-59768828 GCA_020271785.1 Procambarus virginalis | reverse complement strand
TGAAAATTAAGTGATGCTCTCAGTTCGATTCAGCTGTTATTTCTCTCTCTCAGGGTGGGTGTCCCGTCTATTGCCACCCGGGCGCCTGACGCCATCTGTTGGTTATACCTGACACGTCCTCAACTTGTCGCGCCTGGCAGACAGATGTGTGGAGGTCGGGGTCGAGGCTTTGTTCCCTGTCTTCCTCTGCTATCCAGGCTCTTGTTCTGTCTATTTTGCTCTCTCTCTCTCTCTCATCCTCTCTCCTCTCTCTCCTCACTTCTCTCCTCCTCCTCTCTCATCTCGGGGGGGCCAGAGGGGGGTTCCCTCCTCTCCATCGTCCCTCCCCTCTCTCTCTCATCTCTCCTCTCTCTCTCGTCTCTCTCCCCCTCTCCTTGTCTGTCTGGTCTCTCTCTCTCTCTCTCACCCCAATCATCACCTGGGGGACGGATGCCAGAGCTCAGGGAGCTAGACAGGTTAAGCTCGTTCACTGCTTCACTTTACACCACCATAAACACAGGTCAACAGAGGAGCTCTTGAGGCCTCCCGGGTTTCCATCCTCTCCTACTCTATTTGGGTAATTGAAAACGATTTCATGTTTAGTATCCGCTACGTAACAGGTCATTTGGTTTTTACAATAATAGAGTACGGTTACTTTTTTGGATTTAGGTTATCCCTCGTAGTTCATTGAAAAAGCACACAGTAAAGCTAAAGACATCTTTTACACTACAATGAGAGATGCCCTTTGGTTAGCCTGATAAGGAAATAGTTTTGAAATTGCCTAATAACCCTCTTTTTAAGTAACTTGACCCGTACTTAAGCGGATTCAAAACATAAAATCGTTTCCAGTTACCCAAATACAATCAGGGAAAGGATTAGTAAGCATAGAGTAGGTGTTTATATATTACCTTGTAGAGATTGTAATAAAGTCTACGTGAGGGAAAAAGGACGAAAACTGAGCTCGGAACTGAAGAACATAAGAAAGCATGTAGATTTATGGCTGGTAACAGTGCTGGAGCAAACCATAGTTGGGAAAAGGCATCATAATGGTTGATTTTAAGAAAGTGAAGCCCATGCATAAAAGTAATAATATTAAGACTAGAAAGGGTAGTGGAAGGGATTCTAATAAATACTCTGAATACTTTCTCTGGCTTTACTGTTGCTGTTGTTATAGATCCAGCTACTCGTCACAAGTTCCAAGTAGCACGGGCTATGGTGAGTCCAGTAGTGGACTTACCTGGAAAAAGAGCGGGGGCACGTATCACAGGCTAGGGTGAGCCCGTCGGATGATAGCTTTACTAGGAAATAATTCCGAGTGAATTAAAATTATATCTCAATAAATGGATGACTGTAAGCAGTCCCCTTAGCCGCGTTCCTTGGGGGTAGGGGCAGGGTACGAGGGACAACATCCAGATGAACACCTCTACTAATAACAACTCCAGTTCCCAGAATAGCAGGAGTACAGGGAGGACACATGACCACAATTCCCTAGAAGACATACCGCAGGTACACCACCAGTTGGGAATAGAGGAGACATGGTCAGGAGGTCATGAAGGATATAGGGACTGGACTCGAGGATAACAGCATCATTAGACGTTGAGATGTATGTCTCGTCCTAATCACACACTCAGACCTCAACAAAACACATCAGGAGGAGGGCCGAAAGACTTGGTGTAAATTCCTTCCATAAATTTCACAAGATACACAAGTGTGGGTTTTCATCCTATGTTATTATGTTTGTGTGAAAACATTAACATTACTAATTATTTATATTATTATTAGTAGTAGTATGAGCGTTTCTTTATTGAAACGTTCATAATATTAATACCGAATAGTACTCATATTATAATATGAGTATAT
Organism: Procambarus virginalis; assembly: GCA_020271785.1. NCBI lineage: Eukaryota > Metazoa > Arthropoda > Malacostraca > Decapoda > Cambaridae > Procambarus > Procambarus virginalis. Next base: position 59,766,989 of record WNGS01001312.1, on the reverse strand, counting down.
ATTCCGTATTCAGTATCGGTAATTACTCATAATAATAATAATAATAACACCCGGAAGACCGTTCATATTTCGGTACATGGGTGTTTACAGGTAGCTACTCTAGAGTATATGAAGGGTTTACACTAGATAATCTCAGGAGTAAGTAACAGGTAAGTAACGATGATGGTATTCCCTGGAAACACACAACAGAACCTGTCTATATTTCCGGCTTGTTAGCACTTGTAATAAAGTGGTGACATCTTGGCTTAACGTGTTTATGAACGTATTAGAACGTTTTTACAAACTTGCTATATTGGTTGTTATGACTGGTTAGGAGGTGGTAAAACATGTTCGAACGTTGTACCAAACTCGTAGTTTCCGATGTGTGTTTGGGCGGTAAGTAACGGCCCCTGAATCCAGGAAACTTGCAATGGCCAACTTTCGATGCAGTATGAGGATATCCTCAAGACCACGAGAGGGTAATAAAGTGATTGCAAACCTCCAGGTATATCATTTCGGCGGGGCTGAAGGGACTATAATGACCGACATTCAATATTGTCCCCCCCTATTGAATTATTATGACTTAGGAGAGAGAGGATTTGTCGAGATAAAGTCTACGGTACTATCTACCACGTTTCACTAAGTTTCTTTATCGATCTCAGAATATCTACGGAAGTCCTTCCCCCTCGGCAAGATCCCTCAGGCGACATGTCCAATTACTAGTCCTGAAAATAGGGAATCAAACCCTCTTTAATTTACTCTGATCATTATAATCTCCGTAGTTATCCTGGTTTATCGCCCTCTCTTGATAATTACCCTTACCTTAAAGAATTATAAGACACATACAACAAATGAGGAACGTAGAACAAAGGTAAACAAATTACTAAACTTTCATGCTCTGTCTGTCTGTCTCATTTACGATACCATTTGCTGTCCTTCATTTACGATACGCATGTCTGTCTCATTCACGTACAACTTCTGTTCCTTTCCTATATGCATTCTCAGGAATTATTTTGTCTTGGTTTTCTATTCTAATGTATTAAATTATTTCTGGTCTTAAGATCAGATCAGATAATTTTGTTTCGGTAGAAAGCAATTATAAGACAAAAACGTTAAGGAAGCATATCAAGATACCCCTTGGAATGGACAGCAACATTGATCTGGGATACATAGGACAAGAGGGCTGGGGATATAAGGACAAGAAGGGGATATAAGACCCCTCCATGAAGCTGGGATATAAGGACATGAAGCTGGGATATGATGAAAAAGAGCTGGGATATTACATAGAATTACTAACTACTAGAATTAACAACAGGCTAATGGTAACGTTTTAATAAAGCTTATATTAAAGAACAAAACATATATGAATAGTGATCGAAAATACAACAATCAGTGATTGAAAAATCAATTTGCATCACATAATAACATCTGTGGTGCGGGAGATAATTTTCTAAATGGGTTAAATAAAGTTGAAACTGACATATCACAATTCTCATGGCAAAAGAATTTCCATATGAAAAGCCATTATACCTTCACACAGGAGTATATCTTCACATGAATATATGTTTAAATATTTAAAACGATGCTGCGGAAAAATATTTTTAAACTGGCCACCAGAGGGCTATATACGAACTAATGCATTGAAACTCTTGCCACACATTCACTGTACACAGACTAACTACAGAAATTCCTCTCCCACACACACACTGCTACTCTTTTTATCTCTCAACTTATTTCCTGTCGTCTCTCTCTCTCACACACATGACTTTATTGGCGCTGAGAAAACGTTTCCGTGATTCAGGTGTTGGGGGGTGACCGGGCTCGATGGAGAGGTGTTCACGACAACACCTTCCCGCATGGCGTATGTTACTTGCTGATGAACTCGTGGCTTGTACTGGAGTGTGTTTGGTGTCTGGAATTGGTTCGAGCGGGAAAGATCGTAGGGGGGTTACTGGTGGAGAGAGAAGTGTGAGGTTTGTGGTATCTCCCTTTCTCCCTCTCCATCGCTTCCTCCTTCCTTCCATCATTTGTTCCCTCCCTCCCCATCTCTCCCTCCCTATCCCTCCTCCCCATCTCTCCCTCCCCATCCCTTCGTCCCGAGTAGCCAGTCTGTGAGCGAATATTATCTTACTTTCCGGAGAAAGTTATTGAACGCTGTATAAATTTCACTAAACTTGCTCAGAGTTTAACCTGATCTTAAGTGCGAGAACTAACAGGAGCGTGACATCAGCGTGAAAACCAACAGGAGCGTGACATCGGCGTGAGAACCAACAGTAGCGTGACATCGGCGTGAAAACCAACAGTAGCGTGACATCGGCGTGAAAACCAACAGTAGCGTGACATCGGCGTGAAAACCAACAGGAGCGTGACATCGGCGTGAAAACCAACAGGAGCGTGACATCGGCGTGAGAACCAACAGTAGCGTGACATCGGCGTGAGAACCAACAAGAGCGTGACATCGGCGTGAAAACCAACAGTAGCGTGACATCGGCGTGAGAACCAACAAGAGCGTGACATCGGCGTGAGAACCAACAGTAGCGTGACATCGGCGTGAGAACCAACAGTAGCGTGACATCGGCGTGAGAACCAACAAGAGCGTGACATCGGCGTGAGAACCAACAGTAGCGTGACATCGGCGTGAGAACCAACCAGTAGCGTGACATCAGCGTGAGAACCAACAGGAGCGTGACATCGGCGCGAGAACCAACAGTAGCGTGACATCGGCGTGAGAACCAACAGTAGCGTGACATCAGCGTGAGAACCAACAGGAGCGTGACATCGGCGCGAGACCAACAGAAGCGTGACATCGGTGAAGATAACATATGGTCACGCAGAGTGAAGATCACATAGAGTAAAGATTACGTTTAGAGAAGCACACATGATCACTACATGCACGATTTAAAACAAAATTAATTGAAAACAACTTGAAGACTTTAAATAAATCAGCTTGATTCAATCTTTTTTCAATAATTGTTCATTAATGGCTCAATAACTGGCCCAAAACCTCATAAAAGGAAACAAATAATCTTTACCTATTCATTATTAATATAAAAAAATCGAATACACATGCCTCTAATCCTCTTAAAAGATTCATCTTTAACCCCTTTGTGAATCACCATTAACTCCCTTCAATAATAAACATTAGTAATATTAAATCAATTTCACATCTATATATGCACAGTCAAACACAATCTGTAACGTGTACTTAAGCGTTCGTAAATCATTCTTATGTTCGATTTATCACCTTTTTTCCGAACACTAATGAGTAAAATGACTCTAATGAGTATGGGGTAAGAGAGTAATGGGGTTGTTTAGATAATTTATGACCAGAGAAAGTCGGGGGATAACACAGGTTAGGAAGAAACTGTATAAGACGTTGGTTGGTGAAGGCGTTGTGTGTGAGACACTAACTGTGAGCGTGAGCAATGAGCGTAAGCAGTGAACATGAGCAGTGAACATGAGCAGTGAACATGAACTATGAGCATGAAGAATGAGCTTACATAAAAATCGTCATAACTGTCTTGATTATCACCTGACGCGATCGACACATGTCTGTCACATCTTGACATGTCTGCCACATAACTCTTCATGATTATGTGTGTATATATATATATATATATATATATATATATATATATATATATATATATATATATATATATATATATATAAATATACTAAATTATTAACTTGTGTTCTTTACTTTGAAGGTAATTTGAAAGTTTTAAAAAGACTAATTGATCGTTAGGAAAACTGATTACTGTGATGGTTAAATGATATGGGAGATGGAGAGTTTTAGACGAGATGAGGAGGCTGCGAGGGAGGGAGGGAATAGGGAGGGAGGGAGGGAGTAGAAGAAAGAGAGGAGGTAGGGAGGATATAAGAAGGAAGTAAGGAGGCAGAGGGAAACTAAGAATAAGGGGAAGGTGAGTAATAAGGTAAAGAGAGTAATAAGAGAAAGAGAGAGTAATGAGGCAGCGAATGAGAAGTGATGGAAGAAGAAAACAAGAGGACAGAGAGGGAGTGAGAGGGGGAGGGGACAAATCAGACAATGGGAGAGTGAAACAAAAAGAGACAGACAAGAGAAAGACGGAGATAGACAAACAGAAAGACACCACCCGTCCCGTAACCACCACCAACGCTGCTGCCAATAGATCACACTGTTAGCAAATCTAGATTTCTGAATTAAAATTCAGAAATGCACTCAAGTCTGTGGAAATCCTGACAAATAATGCTTGTCTATTGTGTACATTGTCTACCGTATGCACTGTCTAATTATCATGTGCATTATTTAAAGTTCCATTTGAAATTGAAGACGACAGAGAACTAAACAAAATTAGAAGTTACTAACAAGTTCTTATTCAAATAGACAAATTAAAGCCAAACAAGTCGCCCGAGCCAGACGAAATATATTCACCAGGGCGAACAAAAAGATTGTGAGTAGGATAGTGAGCCAATGTTATGCATATTTAATATTTCATTACAGTCGAGCAACGCACCCAGGAGAGATGCTAATGTGGCTCCTATAAGAATAGAGAGAATATAAGATTCTAAGAATGGAAGAATATAGAGAATCCTATAAGAATATAACAAGAATCCGTTCCGTAAACAATCGACGTCAATCGAATGATAGTTATATGTTGACTCGATTGTCCAAAAGCCATTCGTCTTAACTTTTATTAAAATTAAGATTAGTAATGACTTCGTTGCATAGTGTTATTAAAGGCAGCTCGGGTGTGAGTGACGAGATTGATAACGGGAGGGCGTTGATAACGGAAAGGCGTTGATAACGGAAAGGCGTTGATAATGAGAAGACGTTGATAGCAAGAAGGCTTGCGACCTTTCCTGTACCTCGACTTTAGTAGAACCTTTGATCCTGAGCCTCCCAAGAGACTCACGAGGAAGCTAGAAGCACGTGATACCGGGGACTTTATCCCAAGTTGGATGGCACTTGGTACTGGGGACTTTATCCCAAGTTGGATGGCACTTGGTACTGGGGACTTTATCCCAAGTTGGTTGACATGATACTGGCGACTTTATCCCAAGTTGGATGTGGCCTTTGTTCATTTCAAGGAAACGCAAGTGATAGCATAAATGGAGTTAAGTTCGAATGTGACGTAAGCCAATCTAGAAAACTTTTAAGTTAGACGAAAGGAAAGCAGACGCAATTACCGCTGACAAATATACGTTTCTGACCTTTGATAACGATAATGGGGTTTTCATATAGGTGGATAAGGTTGACATTGCGAAATCTGAATGCAAAATAGATCTTGGATTCATGATTAGTATGGGTATTTAGCTAACAAATCATTGCATAAATGGATGAAATAAGGCAAATAGGA
>WNGS01001312.1:59746668-59754168 GCA_020271785.1 Procambarus virginalis | reverse complement strand
GTCCTATATTTGCATCTATGGCAAGCTATTAATATAAAATAATGATCTGTGCTTCAAATGTTCAGTCAATATATACATATAACCATAAATATGTAAATCAATATAATCATAAATATAAATCTGTTCAGTGTTTTTTCGGACATTATTAAATGGATTTTTATGACATTTTCATAGTTTTGCCATTTGACAGCGCCTGGGCTCTGCCTTCGGGCATGAGTGTTTGGATTCAGTAACTGCGTTCGAAACTTTTATAGATATAAGGGATTCCTTGATTTCCATTGTTTAAAGGTCTCACCTTAAATACACTCCCCCAACTTTTTGTAAATACAAATAAATGATAAAAACTTCAACCTGAGGGGAAAATTAGAATTAATTTGAGGTTCAATCCCCAAGGCACTGGTTTTTAGCTCATAATTTGTTTTTCAGAGCAGTATGTACGTTCGAAATTGTAGGAGTCTCCCTTGCAACGATTACCATCGTCTGTTCACTTATTAAAAAACGATTTCAACGTCGAATTAACGTTGAATTAACGTAATTCTTGTATACTGTGCCCATTGGCAGATGCCAGACTCCAAGGTACTCATTTACTCCTGGGTGAACAGACGTATCAGGTAAAACAAAAACGCGCCAATTATTTTTGCCCCGAATAGAGAATTTACAGTGTTAAAAGACGTAATGAAATACGACTTCCAAGATCAACACTTAAGGAGAATCGACCATAACAACCAGCGTGTCATGTTGTTCACCCGAACAACGAGGGGGTAACCTATCTAGTTGTGAATGTAAACAAAAAGTATTTTGTGATGCAGTTTACCTCGTCATTTGTTCCCGTGATGTAGTTTACCTCGTCATTCGTGATGCAGTTTACCTCGTCACTCGTTCCCGTGATGCAGTTTACCTCGTCACTCGTTCCCGTGATGCAGTTTACCTCGTCACTCGTTCCCGTGATGTAGTTTACCTCGTCACTCGTTCTCGTGATGCAGTTTACCTCATCACTCGTTCTCGTGATGCAGTTTACCTCGTCATTCGTTATCCATGTATGCAATATAAAGTAAACTCATACATAGGGAAAACCAAACAGACAAAAAATAGTTTACAATTGTATTACATAAGAATTGCACCAAACTACACGTAGAATATATATTCTTGGTATTGTAATTAATTGCCTAAAAATTCAACAAATGTTTAAATATAAAAAAAAATTATTAAAAATTTGACTCTTGAAAAAATTGTATTTGTGCCAACTGCAATTGCATACATATTGACGCTTATATGCTCTTTAGTCTGAAATGCTCTTTAGACTTTTAAAATACATTTTATCAAACGTTAAATTCATAAATTGTATTGCTGAATATCTATAGAATTTATTAATATTATTATTATTATTATTATTATTTTTTATTATTATTATTATTATTATATTATTAGTATTATTATTTTATATATTTTTTGTTTATATTAATGAAGTTTCAGGAGGCATATCTATGGTGCTTTGAATAACGAAATACACTAGATAAAACTATGTTAATATTTATTATATATCATATAGATGGTGGTGATATATAATCCATAGGCTATAGCATCTGTCTAACTCTCAGGTATCTATTTACTGCTAGGTGAACAGGTGCATCATGGTGAAAGAAACTCTGTCCATTTGTTTCGCCACCGCCGGGGATTGATTTCGGACGCTAGGATTACGAATTGCTAGCGCTGTCCACTCAGCCGGTCAGGCTTCTCTGTGTGTGTGTGTGTGTGTGTGTGTGTGTGTGTGTGTGTGTGTGTGTGTGTGTGTGGTGTGTGTGTGTGTGTGTGTGTGTGAAAATTATGTAGTAAGAATATAATAGAGGAAAATTCTTCGGGAATCGGTACATTAGACAATCGACGGTTTGAAGGGCGGGGTCCAAGAGCTAACAGCTCGATCCTGTAGGCACAAATAGCATATATACGCACAAAACACACACACACACACTCACACACACTCTCTCTCTCTCTCTCTCTCTCTCTCTCTCTCTCTCTCTCTCTCTCTCTCTCTCTCTCTCTCTCTCTCTCTCTCTCTCTCTCTCTCTCTCTCTCATCAGCTGTAAAATGCAACAGCATCGTTCGCAGCAGATGACAGAAGCTGTATAAGTAACAACAACAGCACAACTAACACTATTAGCATCAGCAGACACAGCTGCAGCAGCTGTGCTCAGGGAGTCCTCAGCAGGAGCAGCAGGTGTGTACCGCCAGTGGGAGAAGCAGCAGCGACACAAACAGCAGCAGCCATCAGCAGAAACAACAGTGAAAGGTTGACTAAAGCAGACCGGTTGTTTCAGTCCATCCTGTGTCTGCTGTAGCGTATAGTGGTGGTGATGGTGGTGGTGGTGGTGGTGGTGGTGGTGGTGGTGGTGGTGGTGGGGTAGTGGTGGTAGTGGTGGTGGTGGTGGTGGTGGTAGTGGTGGTAGTGGTGGTGGTGGTGGTGGTGGTGGTAGTGGTGGTGTGGTGGTGGTGGTGGTGGTGGTGATGGTGGTGGTGGTGGTGGTGGTAGTGGTGGTAGTGGTGGTGGTGGTGGTGGTGGTGGTGTGGTGGTGGTGGTGGTGATGGTGGTGGGGGTGGTGGTGGTGATGGTGGTTATAGTGGTGGTGGTGGGGGGTGGTGGTGGTGGTGGTGATGGTGGTGGTGGTGGTGGTGTGTGGTGCTGGTGGTGGTGATGGTGGTGATGATGGTGGTGGTGGTGGAGGTGGTGGTGGTGCTGGTGGTGGTGGTGGTGGTGGTGGTGGTGGTGGTGGTGATGGTGGTGGTGGTGGTGGTGGTGGTGGTGGTGGTGGTGATGGTGGTGATGGTGGTGGTGGTGGTGGTGGTGGTGTGGTGGTGGTGGTGGTGGTGATGGTGGTGGTGGTGGTGGTGGTGGTGGTGGTGGTGGTGATGGTGGTGGTGGTGGTGGTGGTGGTGGTGGTGGTGGTGGTGGTGGTGGTGGTGGTGGTGGTGGTGGTGGTGGGTGGTGGTGATGGTGGTGGTGGTGGTGGTGGTGGTGGTGATGGTGGTGATGGTGGTGATGGTGGTGGTGGTGGTGGTGATGGTGGTGGTGGTGGTGGTGGTGGTGGTGATGGTGGTGTGGTGGTGGTGGTGGTGATGGTGGTGATGGTGGTGATGGTGGTGATGGTGGTGATGGTGGTGGTGGTGGTGGTGATGGTGGTGGTGATGGTGATGGTGGTGGTGGTGATGGTGGTGGTGGTGGTGGTGGTGGTGGTGGTGGTGGTGGTGGTGGTGGTGGTGGTGGTGGTGGTGATGGTGGTGGTGGTGGTGGTGATGGTGGTGGTGGTGGTGTTCGTGGTGATTGTAGCGTTGACTTGGTAATTGTTAGTAGTGGTGTTGACCACCACCACCACTCAGTGGTGATAGTGGTCGCGGTAGAGTACTCACCTAATTGTGGTTGTAGGCCGGGGGCGGGGGGTTAAGCTTCGGCTCTTTGGTCCCGCCTCTCAAAAGTCAACCAACTGGTATACAAGTTTCCGAGCCTACTGGGCTCTATCATACAAACATTTAAAACCTGGTATAGAGTCTGCCTCCACCGGCTCAGTTCTTAGTGCATTCCATTTGTTAACTACTCTGACACGGATCAAATATTTGTCCGACGCAGTGTCCACCTGTGTCCTCCCTTTGTGCGTGTCCCACCCGTGATACATAATCTCTCCTTATCTATCTCTACCAATTTCCCAAGAATTTTTTAGATGGTAATTATGTCTCCACCAAGTCCTTGTCTCTCCTTGTGGCCTTGTGCCTCTTGCGTTGTAATTTAACTAATCTAAATGGTCGATTCTAGTCCTAAGGTTGTTTATGAAGGTGGCTTCCACTACCTCTTTTCACAGAGCGTTCCATGCACCTGTAGACTGCTCGTACAGGGTTATCTTGAGATGATTTCGGGGCTTTAGTGTCCCCGCGGCCCGGTCCTCGACCAGGCCTCCACCCCCAGGAAGCAGCCCGTGACAGCTGACTAACACCCAGGTACCTATTTTACTGCTTGGTAACAGGGGCATAGGGTGAAAGAAACTCTGCTCATTGTTTCTCGCCGGCGCCTGGGATTGAACCCAGGACCACAGGATCACAGGTCCAGTGTGCTGTTCGCTTGGCCGACCGGCTCCCTGCGATAATTTCCCTACACTTCTTCGACTCACTTGCATTCTTCCATCCCGACCACTTGGGTTGGAAGGCAGAGAGACGGTCTCGCTTCATGCAGGTCGGCGTTCAATCCACGACGGTCTAAGTGGTTGGGCACCATTCCTTTCCTTCCCCCGTCCCATCCCAAATCCTTATCCTGACCCCTTCCAAGTGCTATATAGTCGTAATGGCTTGGAACTTTCTCCAGGTAGTTCCCTTCCCTTCCCTTTCCTGTGTTCCCTTGTTCTACTCTATCTCAATTAAAGAGGCTGCCTTGTCCACTTTGTATAGTCTCCTGTGTATCTTCTATGTTGTGATCATATATCCTCTGTTTCCTATCTCCTTTGGGATTGTGAAATTTAGTTCCTTTAAACTATCCTTGTAGCTTAACCCTATTGATTTTTGCATTAATATTGTTGCAAACCTCCGAACTTCATTAATTTTGTTATGTACATCACAAGGTGCGGGGTTCCAGGCCGGTGTTACATATTCGAGTATCGGTCAAACATAGGCTGAGAAGATTGCCTTGATAGTCACTATTTAAGTTTTTCTTAAATGGCGTTCTCATGTTGGCGAGCTTCCGATATGCCGCCGATGTTACCCCGTCCATGTGTGCCTCTAGAGTCAATTGTAATTATATTTACTCTAAAATGATTTTCCTTACTCCGATTCCTGAAGCCGTCTTCCTCTTAGGGCGTGTGTAAAGTCTTGTTGACCGCGCTCTTCGTGCTCTACTCTAGCCCGGCTCTACTCTACTCTAGCCCGGCTCTACTCTACTCTAGCCCGGCTCTACTCTACTCTAGCCCTACTCTACTCTCACCAACTATGGATCCTCTACTTTCCTGGAGACGTCGACGTCGATGTCGGAGGAAACCTAAGGGAACGAACCTTTTTTCAGGTTCTTGACATGAGAGAGGTTTAGTTGCCGGACCCCCAATACCACTCAAACGAAACTACACAATAACGAGGACGTTATTGTACCATTCGTCGCCAATTCGATCCTCGTGTGGGTATTGGGAAGAGATTCTAGTCAATTTAAAAGAAGTAAGATAGTAGAATACGGAAGAAAAGCAAGACAATTTAACAATTAATAATAATCAACAAATGTATTCGCTGGCCTTACGATTCACGCCTATTTTCTTGAACCCTTCAATCTTGTGGCAGAACCTGGGAGGTAATGTTAGGGGCCCTCAGTGTCTGGGGATGATCTTTATAAACTACCTATAGAACTTTTAGTAAATTATTTTAATTATTTTTATTTGTTTTTTACTTTTAACTAAATAATTAGGCTCAAAATCAATTCAGATTAATCTTGATGAATATCATCAGCCGAGATAATGGCAACTTGAGTTATAATCATCGAGACAGCCGCACCTGTGAGAAATAAGCTTGCAATTCTATAAGTTGCATAATTCTATAAGTTGAACACTCAATACATTGTGCTCAGAGATATCTTTGAGGCCACCACAGTCACCACACTTGCTAACTCAAAGCACTACAACAATCTCAAAGGGAAGAACAAAGGTTTTCAATCCTCTATGGCTTTCATGGAGACAGGACAGTCATTGTAGCAATACCACATCATTGTATTTATGATCATGAAACATCTGGCATAATTCAAAACAACAATTATAAGATTGAGGAGCTAATATCAATTCAGGCTTATACGTCTGATAAGGCTCCTGATTATCACAAGGCAGATATATTATAACATTTGTACCAGCTGAAAAAATAAAGCGTTGCTTTTTAAATGTGATATGTCATATGTTTTAGCGTTATGTTTCATATGCTCCTGTCCAATTCAAGTTACTCAAATAATACTAAGTTACTAATACTAATAAGTTACTCAACTCAAGTCAAATAATAACACCCACAAATATATGGAATGAGCTACGTTGCAATCAATTCACTACGTGCAATAAGAACATATATCAGCAATCAACTCCAAGAAGATGAAACTTCTCAAGCCACAAATAACCCCCCAACATGGCCATTCCATTCATCAACTCCAACAACTTTCCTAATTTACAAGACTGCAATAAAGCTTCACCAGCAAATCAATTCGGCTCTGCACCAACATCTCTCACTGGTGCCTCGGTGTGCCAACCTCACCCACTTGGAGTGGGTGACGTGGGTGGATGAGGCAAAGTAGGGGGAATGGGGAAGGAAGTCTTTGAACCCTTCTTAGCTCGGATATGACTCACTGGAAGACGGACTCATCCCAGATCAATGTCTTCTTCAACAGCTTCACTGAATCGGTATCTGACCGCTGCCTCGTCTGTGACCGAGTCTTGTTATCGGCCCAGAAAAAAAAGCAAGAATCGTGTTATAGAAGCTTATTGCGCTTTGCTTGTCCTTAGTGTATTGCTTTGCTTGTCTTTAGTGCATTCATTGCATTCATTGCATAGTGCATTCTTTAGTAATTCATTGATATGATAAATAGCAATTATATATCAATACTTCATTGATATAATGAATTCATTGGATATAATGATTCACAGGAGCAGTAATTCATTTAATATATTAATTCATTCATTCATCTTCACTAATATGAAGGAGGTAGACGGTGTCTGTGACCTTGCAACTCTCATGATCAACTTTTTATTGCAAAGGCGAAAATATTTCTGATTGTCATGTATCTATTTTTGTTTTAATTTAGAACTTCTTGTATCTAGACTTTTTTTTTTTATCTAAAGTTATTTTGTGTCTTTAGAACTTTTTGTCTCTGAAGATTTTGTATCTGGAACTTTTTGTATTTATAATTTTTGTATCTGGAACTTTTGTATCTACAGTTTTTATATCTTGAACTTTTTGTATCTAAAGGTTTTGTACCTGGAACTTTTTGTATCTAAAGTTTTTGTACCTGGAACTTTTTGTATCTAAAGTTTTTGTACCTGGAACTTTTTGTATCTAAAGTTTTGTACCTGGAACTTTTTGTATCTAGAAATTCTTTTGTATAAAACTTTTTTGATTTACAACTTCTTATATCAACAACTTTACGTAGCAAGTTCTTCGTGTATTTAAACTTTATATATTTCACAAAAAATTATCTGAACCTCTTGTGTCTAGAACTTACTGTAACAAGAACTAGATAGTAATTTAATTATACATTCAAAGACAGACAACTGTACCTCTGTATAGTACAGTGCTCGACGCTGACGGCTCACACTTCTGGTCCCGGGTTCGATTCCCGTGCAAGGCGAGACATTTGAGCCTTTCTCCAAATACTTCATCCAGTAAATAGGCCGATTGGAGTGAGGTAACTGTTGTGGTTGTAGCCAGCCAGAGTAAGGCTATCGTAGAGGGAGGTGCACATTGTTATATATATATATATATATATATATATATATATATATATATATA
>WNGS01001312.1:59676570-59688859 GCA_020271785.1 Procambarus virginalis | reverse complement strand
ATTTTTTGTCCACACACAACACACACCTCCAGGAAGCAGCCCGTAACAGCTGTCTAACTCCCCAGGTACCTATTCACGGCTAACAGGAGCTTCAGGGTGAAAGAAACTCTGCCCATCTCTTCCCGCGAGCGCCGGGAATCGAACCCCGGACCTCGTTACTACGTATCCAGCGTGCTGTCCACTCAGCAACTAGCGACCTTGTATTCATCTAGTTGTATTCACCTAGTTGTGTTTGCGGGGGTTGAGCTAGTAGTTAGTAATAGTTGATTGATTGACAGTTGAGAGGCGGGCCGAAAGAACAGTGCTCAACCCCGCAAGCACAGCTAGGTGAATACAACTTGATGAACATACACACACACACACACACACACACACACACACACACACAAACTGCCACACAAAAACAAAAAATTCATCTTGGTGGGGGAAGGGAAGCTTTCACCTTTCCAAACACACGTCCTCCACCTGTCTTAAGAGAACAACGACCTTCACCTAACCTGTCCTTAGTGCAGCGTATAATACACACACACACACACACAGACAAGCGAATTGAGATCCAGAAGGCTAGTGGTCCTCTCTCTCTCTCTCTCTCTTCTCTCTCTCTCTCTGTTGTTTGTATCTCTATGTCTGTGTGTGTTTCTACATTTCCTTATGTCGTTTTGTTTTAATTCCTCGCTCTCTGTAAATCAGTTTTTTTACTGATTGTTATCGGTGTTTTTGCATGCCAAGCCTTGATTTCTCTCTCTGTAAATGTGCCTGCATTGCTCTGCGTGTCTAGGTAAGCCGGTCAAATGGGTCGATCCGTCGGCGTATGTTACGGGTTTAAAGGCGGTAATGCGAGTTGGCCACGCGGTACCATGGATATGGTACCTCCTCTCCTCCCTTCTGCACCAGCTTGGGTCGTCTCACACATCAACAACAGCATGTGAAAGTGGAACACATTAATTTGGGGAGGTTCCATACAACAACTTAGGGAGCTCCTATATGTGAACTTAGGGAGGTCTCATAGAACATCTTAGAGACCTCCTATATGTGAACTTGGGTGAGGTCCCATACAACAACTTAGAGACCTCCTATATGTGAACTTTGAAAAGTCTCGTGCACCAACTTGGGGAGGTTCCACTCACCAACTTGGGAAGATCTCACACATAAACTTAAAGGGGAGGGGGGGGGGGATTTTGTCGACTTCTTGTTGGTCGAAAATACTGCTGTTAGTTTATGTTTATTTATTTCGAAAGCTATTGTTTCATAATGTGTTTGTTGTGCTTGTAGTGCTCCTGTATAGCTAATGCTGGTGATGGGGCTGTATTGTTGTGAAATAAGGAATATGCAGATTGCGTTTTGGGTAAAAATAAGGAAGCCGCAGCATGCATTTTTGACTAAACTAAACTGCAGCTGACGTTTTGGACACAAATAAAGACTGCAGGTTGTATTTTAGACAAAAATAAAGAATCTCCTGCTTGTATTTTGGAAAAAATAAAATAACGGCAGGTTGTATTTTGTACAACAATAGACTACAGCTTGAATTATGGACACAAATAAATAAACTTTAACTTGTGTTTTGAACGAAAATAAAGACGCGAAAGCTTGTATTTTCGACAAAAATTAAGGAACTGCATCTTATATTTGAGACAAAATTAAAGAAAATGTTGCTTGTATTTTGGACAAAAATAAAACAAATTGCAGCTTGAATTTTGGACCTGCTGATTGATCAACAGATGAGTGATCTAGATATTATCTTAATCACTTCCAAAAGATTTTTTAAGGGATGAAATAAGCGAACAAGAGACAAGAGAAGTCAGTAATTTATATATATAATTTTTCCCTCCATTCAAAACAACAAAGAAAGACATCTTTTACGCATTACTGAAAGTTATAACGTAATGTAATTACGTTATAATTTAATTAATTTAAGTTATAAAGTAATTAATTTGTTGATTAATTTAGTTTCATGCTCTTTTTAGTCTGGTGTTTGGGTTTTGGCCTTGTAACTGCAAAAGAGAGCCGGTCGGCCGAGCGAACAGCACGCTGGACTGTGATCCTGTGGTCCCGGGTTCGATCCCGGGCGCCGGCGAGAAACAATGGGCAGAGTTTCTTTCATCCTATGCCCCTGTTACCTAGCAGTAAATAGGTACCTGGGTGTTAGTCAGCTGTCACGGGCTGCTTCCTGGGGGTGGAGGCCTGGTCGAGGACAGGGCCGCGGGGACACTAAAGCCCCGAAATCATCTCAAGATAACCTCAAGATAAGGCTTCCACTATAGCTGCCTGACTAAAAATGCTATTTTGATGTTAGCTTAAAACCCTATCACCCTCTGGAGGGTTATTAAAGCCTCCACAACTAATTATTAACCATCTAGCAAGAAACACTTTCCTAAACTTTATTACTTTTTGTGAATCTTAATTAATTCAGTTCTTGAAAACTTTTTCTTGGAAGTAATTTTTGTTCATAATCATTTTTTTGGAGTTATCTATTTTTGATAATTGTTATTCTTTGCCTTTTAATTTACCATTAAGAAGCTGACATATATAAGTGGATTTTGGTCATTATTTTTTGGAAAAGATTTCTTGTTAGGCCTAATTAAAAAATGTCATTAGAAGATCATTTGAGAGAACATGTTCAACATCAAGGAAGATTTCGAAAAAGGACATACAACTAATTAAACCATTCGCCTATTGAGCTTTTTTTTTAAAGAAAGATTCTAAATTAACATTTTTTTAATATATTTCAGCAAGATATGTAATTATTAATTTTTTGGAGCAAAAAAAAATAATATTTCAGCAAGATATGTAATATTAATTTTTTGGAGCAAAAAAAAAATAATATTTCAGCAAGATATGTAATATTAATTTTTTTGGAGCAAAAAATCCGCAATTTCACAAACATTTAGTGTTCTCCTTGAAGGAGATATGTCATATGACAATATTTTATCAAAGTCAGTAAAATTCCAACTTAAAAACCTGGTATGAAACTTGTATAAAAGTATGACCAAACCACACACCAGAAGACAACGACGTCGACGACGTTTCGCTCTGTCTCGGACCATTATATCAAGTGGTGTGTTAGAGACCATAACAATTAGCAACGCAGATATTGCATAGTTTGACGTTAGGAGCGGTAATGTCTTTATAAACACAGTGGAGGCTGGACGTGCTCTATGCCACACACTCACTCACTGCACGCGCGTGTCTGATGTTCTTTAGATAAACTCATCCGATTAATGGCGTATAATCGCTGGACACTTTAGGTGGTGTCTGTGACGTCTGGGGTCCACCACAGCTTACCTGGCCACTACGTGCAGTGGTGCTGTGTCTCTGGGGTCCACCACAGCTTACCTGGTCACTACGTGCAGTGGTGCTGTGTCTCTGGGGTCCACCACAGCCTACCTGGCCACTACGTGTAGTGGTGCTGTGTCTGTGGGGTCCACCCCAGCTTCCCGAGATTCAGACGTGGTGGTAGGTCGTGTTGCTTACCGATGGTTAGTGTTGATTGTGTTACCTGGTGTTTACCTGGTGATGGTTGATTGTGGGTGTTGAAGATTGTGCTGCCAGGTGTTTACTTAGTGATGAATGGTGTTGGTTGGTCTTGGTGTTAGTGTTGGTTGGTCTTGGTGTTAGTGTTGGTTGGTCTTGTGTTAAGGTCGGCTGGTGTTGGCTGGTGTTGGCAGGTGTTAGTCCAACAATGCCGTATTTTACAGCAGTTGTTCATAAAATCCATTGACTAAGGAAAACAAAATCTTACTAAGATTATTAACTATTCCAACACAAAGGCCGCTCTTTGTATGTTGATCCCGAGGGGTCTTGTTGCAATACACGCAATAGCAAGGTCTAGCTTGCACCTTGTGCATTATTCCTGCAATTCTTGCATAAGGTTGTCAATCAATTTAAGCAATACAATTTTTTTGCGATTTGGAAATATGTAACTGATTTGGTGTGATATTGGAGGTAGATCTTAATTGACCCTTTTAAAGTTATTAACTACACAGCAACAATTGACTGAAGTCGTGAATATAATCTAGCAGTAATGTTTCAGTATATATTACACTGAGTATATATTTTATACTCAGTATAAAATATACTCAGTGTATATATTTATACTGAGTGTATATTTATTGCTATTTCCGTGTTGCTATATCAACGGATATAGCAACACGGAAATAAACGCTGCTATAAGAAGCCACCTGGACCGATGGTATAATCCTGAACCTAGAACACAAACCACAATACCTCCAATAAAATTATATTACAAATCAACCATGCACAGTGAACATTAAAAGAGGANCACCCATAGGTACCATGCGCTACCTCCAGGAACAACACACACCATCCAGGAACCATAAACAGTCATCCGTACAACATACACACCGATCCAGGTACCATTTGCACCCACCGACATACCATACGCAACCAACCAGGAACCATACATAACCATCCAGAAACCATATTCAACCATCCAGAAGCCATACTCATCCTTTCAGAAACTATACACGACCCTCCAGAAACCATACGAAACCACCCAGAAAAAAATTACGAAATAATCCAGAATAAGCAATCTTAAGCCCAATGAGCACACTGTCAAGGAGCAGCACCGGTTTTGACGTCGAATCAACGTCGTTAGACGACGTTTTGGGATATCGAACCCTCACTGGGACAGTGCCCCACACAACCATCCAGGGAGCCAGATTCACGAAGCAGTTACGCAAGCACTTACGAACGTGTACATCTTTCCTCAATCTTTGACGGCTTTGGTTGCAATTATTAAACAGTTTACAAGCATGAAAACTTCCCAATCAACTGTTGTTATTGTTATAAACAGCCTCCTGGTGTTTCGGAGCTCATTAACTGTTCAATAACTGTAAACAAAGCCGACGAAGATTGAGAAACGCTGTATAGGTTCGTAAGTGCTTGCGTAACTGCTTCGTGAATCTAGTACCAGGTACCATACACGACCCACAGGCAAACTGGTGTACTAGATTATCACTCACTACGCCCCCACGATGTTGTTGTTATAAATTCAGCTACTCGGTACAAGTTCCAAGTAGCACGGGATATGGTGAGCCCGTAGTGGACTTACCTGGCACAGGAGCGGTGCCGTCTGGTGGCCCCCACGATACACAGGGCTGTGTCATACACTAGGGCACCTGACCTGGTCGGTTGTTATATGGGCATGATAGCTGGCACCCCCATCTCCCGGTCAAATATGGTAAATGACGTTAGTTTATCTCGTTGAAACTTCGTTAATTTATCGTTAAACCTTCGTTGATTTCCACGTATCTCTAGCATGTTATATCCACGCCTCAATGGTCAAAATTTGGTTAAGTATCGTCAAATCAATGTGCAAACAACGTCATTAATGTCGATTCAATGGCACACAACGTCGTTTGCCCAAATGTGCCCCATACCCAGTGGGCGCATTATGCAATTGCAACTCCAAATCAATCAATATCATCGACATCATTACCGTTGAATTAACGTCGAACAAACATCACTCTTGGATACTGTTCCCCACTGGATTGGGATGGCATTGTGATCTTTCCGTGCTCCGCATCGTTAATCAACGTCTCCTCTCAGTCCAACCACTTGGGCTGGACGGTAGAGCGACGGTCTCGATTCATTCAGGTCGGCGTTCAATCCTCGACCGTCCAAGTGGTTGAGCACCATTCCTTCCCCCCGTCCCATCCCAAATCCTTATCCTGACCCCTTCCAAATGCTATATAGTCGTACTGGCTTGGCGCTTTCCCCTTCTCCTCTATAATATCTGTACGGTTTTTTCCTCTTAAAAATCCTTGTCTTCAAAAGTCGTTTTGAAGAAACGACTTTTTCGTTTTGAAGAAATGTTATTTTCTTTAAAAGTGTCGAAATGAACTCCATAAAAGCCCAGGAGAGCTTTTATGGAGTTCAACACGACGTTTGGACCAGAATGGGATTTACATCATGTAATTACCAGAAAACATTTTGGACAGTATCAATTACGGTAAAAAAATAATATATTTTTTATTTAAATGACTGAGTAATTTCGATAAATGATCGCCACTTGAACAGCTGAACAGCTCGTCAACAACAAGATCATCAACAATGAGAACAATTGTTCATGTTCAACCATCTAAAGATGATGGGGGTTCAGATCATTGTTTGCCAAAACAAAGATTCATTAAAAACAACAAAAAAAAAAAATCAAGTCAATCAATAAAATTACAAATCCTAGGAAAACAAACTTAAGTCATTCATATGTTTGCACGCGTAATTAGCCTGTTAACCAACTTGTTACATCAATGACGTTGATGAAACAAATGAATGAACGTTGATTTAACGCTACTCGAATGTATTTCCTCCCCGCCTGGTGGTAAAGTAACTGTTACACTCACCCCGGCCACTGAAGAGAAGAGAAGCGTGCAGCGGCGCGTCTCCCCCGACACGTATTAGGTAACTGACTGACACTGAGTGACGCAGCCGTGCTCGCCTCCGGGAGGGCGGGGCTTCGAGACCAGGGGGAGGGGGAGGGGAGGAGTTTACAGCCAATCAGCGTTCAGTTTCAGTTCAACGTTCAGCGTTCAATATATATATAAAATATATATTATATATTATATATATATTTTTTGTTACTCCCCGTCCGTATAAAGAATGGTTACAAATGCTCGTTAATCCAGCCACCAAACCGGCTGTTTATGAATGAAAAACGGTTTACACGCAACCCGTCCTCGACTCAAGTCCATTCCATCCAGCGGTCGCCCCCACAGACGCATTCATAAATTTTAACATGCTGTTCATTCAAAACGGGAATTTTCTCAAATATAAATTAGTTTTATAATATATTAGCATATTGTGCATATATAGGCATAGGTTAGGTGAGGTGTTTAGGTTCTGTTGGCGATTATTTGTATTTGTAGTACGTGGGTGAAGCATTTATAGCGTTGCGGTTCGAACAAAATTCGTCAGTGAAGCACTTGTTCTGGATATGTTCGAACGTCAGCAGTTGTGAGTCGTGTGTAAACCGCTTTTCATTCATAAACAGGGGGTTTGGCGGGTGCATGGAATCACTTTTGGATCTTTGTTTGGAGGACGGGCTGTACGAGGACGTCAGCCCATCTCTAAACAAAGACCCAAAATGGTTCCATCCACCCGCCAAACTCCAGCTGTTTATGAATGATCAACAGTTTACACACGACTCACAACTGATGACGTTCGAACACTTCCGGAACAAGTGCTTCACTAACGAATTTTGTTCGAACCTCAACGCTATAAATGCTTCACCCACGTACTACAAATACAAATAATCGCCAACAGAACCTAAACACCTCACCTAACCTATGCCTAACCTAAGACGAGCGCTTAGAAGGGTATGACGCAATAGACAGTAGGTAGATGGGTATGACGCAATGAAGAATGGGAACATAAGTATGGTTTTCTATAACAAAAGTCCTGTTAAATCCTGCCCATTCTCCAGGCTACGACCCATAATAGGTACCTAAATCCCAGCTACCTATTTACTGCTGCTTATTTTACTGTTTCACTCTGCCGGGGAGTCGAACCCATGATCAACTGGATGAGAATCAACAACAATAACATATGGGGAATGACCACGGGAAAATATATAGCCTCTTTTGTGAAAAGTTAACCTACGTGTGTTCTGTTGGCAGGTACAGGGAATTTTGTATTTTTCACAGTCACTCCCATAATTACATTACAGTATAACAAAGAAAACTGGGTACGCTCATTTAGCAAATCCCATTTTCTCCACAAGATATTCAGTACAAGAACAAATAAAATAGGTCAGGGTGAACGATGAACTCAACAAATTATCAAAGGAATGCTGTCTTAGCTTGCCAAAAAAGGGAAAAAAAGTAAGCGCACATTTAGGAACATGAGAAAATTAAACGGAGTTATCCATTAACTGAGGCTTAACGTTTTCTTTGACGCGTTAAGTCCATGTAAACACTGGCTTTTTTCTAAGCGACTCACGCACACAATGGCGTCTCACCTGACCAAAAGGTAAAATTAACTTCCTGGCATTTATTTCCCTCCTCCTGGAATTTAGAGATACATTTGCTTCATACTGAAATTCTTGGAAGGTAAGGTAATTATGCGAAGAACGCGGTAAGCCTGTATGACTATATAGCACTTGTGAGGGATATGCGAACAAACTTCTGGGAGAGAACGGAGGGGAGGAATCTATCCCAACTATTTGTACTATCGGGGCTCGAACACGGGCCTGCAAGAAGTGAGGCGTTTGCTGTACCGACCAGTCCCAGTGAATGTACAAATCCACGAAAGTTATTTGGTATATACGAACTAATTCTTTTGTTAAGGGATTTAAAATCCTGTAAAGTTACTTTCGAAACATTACGCAACATTTTAATGTAAAAAAATATATGCCATTGTTAGCAAATGCTATTAGTGATGACCTTGAGACCTTTGAGGTCGCAAGTGATTAATGGTATTACGAGGTTCTCCTTTATGACTTGGGTGTACCAGGTGCAAGGCCGCGGTGCGTGGCGCTGGGGCGAGGTCTCCTACACTGTGTTTAGTGTTCACCTGAGCACCATCAGTCACCTGGAGCTGTGACAAGTCCTCTCTGTTGTGCTTTTAATTAACTCGTGAATTAGTTACGTAAATAATATAAGAACATTATAATATTATTAATAATGTTAAAATTATAACAAATAATAAGTAATAAATAGGGGGAAAGAGAAAGAGAGAGAAAGCGAGAGAGAGAGAGAGAGAGAGAGAGAGAGAGAGAGAGAGAGAGAGAGAGAGAGAGAGAGAGAGAGAGAGAGAGAAGTCAGAGGTAGAAAACAAAGAGAGATGTAAGAGACAGCGAGATAACTGCGAACTAATTACACGAGGGAATTAATAACTCCTACATTGTTCTATCCTAATCCTTCATTCCTCTGGCTCCATACCACCGTCCCCCGTTACAATCACTTCCATCCCAAAGTGTCTGAAGATGTACGAATGAAGACATAATTAAATGAGCCATCACAGCAGTTGCCAGGGTTTTGAAGGGCATGAAAGACAGGCCCAGTCCTAGGGAGATTTTGATGCCCAGATCGTGTGTGTGACTCCTCGATGCCCCGGTATTGTGTGGCCCTGATGCCCAGTCTTGGTGTAGCCATGATATCCAAGCATAGTGGCCGTGTCTGGTGGTATGACACTAATATGCATTACCCAGGTCCATATCATTCCTGAAATCTACAATATCTGTTTCTCCCTCTTCTCATTCTTTAAGGCCGTTATCGACAATTAAATCCTGACTGCAAATTATTTAAAAACTAGTTCGCTGAAAACCAATTTGGCATTTCCTGCAACTTCTATGATTTATGCCATCTAGTTACACATTATTGCTCTTTGCAAACAGTGCAATTGCAAGACCTCGTTGCTGAGCTTGATAACTTTTTGCAACATATATAAGTTTGGTTTACCACTTAGTTATATTTAGACATACTTGATGGGTCGTGTAGTACAGTTGTCTACGTCATTGATTCATAACCGAGGGACCCGGGTTCAAGCCCCAAACACGACAGCAACGGTTGGGCACGTTTCCATTTACCTGATGCTGCTGTTCCTCTAGCAGTAAATTAGATGCATTATCTCGAAGGTCAGTATTTGACCTAAGAGTGTCAAGAGCCCTTGACAACGGGAAGTATACCTTATATGTCAACGGGGAAGAGTCAGAATGGTCTGCTGGGCGAATGTACCCAGTTAAAAGCACATTATATAACTACTTCACTTTTTCTTCACACTGCTGTCCCCAAAGATGCTATTGTGTGTGTTAGCAGAACGTGTCTTATATCGAGATGCGTGAGACCCATTAAAGGTGTAAAATTAACTTCAGAGATAATTTTTCCGCTTCCTAAGTGAAAATTAATAAAAAAATGCAGAAAAGACTCTTGATAGAATCATTGATATAACCATTTCGGTCATATTGATTAATACATAAGTACAAAGACGCCTGCCTTCCAAATATATATACATATCTCATCTAGACCCAGATGAGACAGCATGATAACAGATCTTCTGTAACCGTCTGGTCTCAGATGAGATAACGGTTGTATAACCAACTGGGTCCAGATCAATATTCGAGCAAGGTTGCAGGAGACGCTACTGCATTAGTTGCGTGCAAGTTTAACAACATTTAAATGCTTATACACTATCGAAAGTATTGTGGGGGATAACACTAGATCTTCTACTTCTGAGGTCTAGGTTTGTATTCATAACTAGAACTACTGTGCAGTATAGCTTGGAAGATTGTTCATGCTTCTAAACACACACACACACACACACACACACACACACACACACACACACACACACACACACACACACCACACACACACACCACACACACACACACACACACGCACACAGTGAATACATTGCAAAGATAAATCTCAGAACAATTTCATCATGATGTGATTACCAAGGTGTCCTCACCCATTCACAAACCATTCCTCCCTCCCCCAACGCTGACTGTGAAGAGACAAAGGTAGGGGGGTCCTCCCTACAATGTGTGTGACCTCACACACACCACCTTACCCATACCTCAGCCGTCATTATTCCAAACAGTTCTGGGTAGGAGACTGACCTATTTCTCTACACCTGCGCCAGTCACTACCTCTGACCTCTATAGTGTGGTCCATTTTGTCTGGTGTAACCTCATTGTTCTCAAACCTTTCCAAGAACAAATTTCACTTCATATTGCTTTTGCTAA
This sequence comes from Procambarus virginalis, assembly GCA_020271785.1. Taxonomy (NCBI): domain Eukaryota; kingdom Metazoa; phylum Arthropoda; class Malacostraca; order Decapoda; family Cambaridae; genus Procambarus; species Procambarus virginalis. Next base: position 59,678,154 of record WNGS01001312.1, on the reverse strand, counting down.
GGTAAACTGGGATGACCTTGAGGAGATAATCACTAAATACCTGGAATATTTACACACAAGCCTTCAACTCTGACGCACCTGAAATGTCTTATATTTAGAACGTCTTATTTATTGTTATGTCTTGATTATTGCATTGTCTTATTTGAAGAATGTTTATTATCTAGAAATATTTTATTTCTAAAAATGTTTCATGTCTAGAAACGACTTATTTTTTATTTTGTTCCTTTTTATTTAAATGTTTTATTTCTTGGTAAGTTGTATTTCCCGAACTATCCTGCTTCCTGGAATGCCTTAGTTCTTAAAATATTCTATTTATCAAAATATCCTGAAATAAAATCTTCATCAAATAAAGCAAGAATGTTTCCCATCCTGTCCACACCCAAATTTCTTTGTCTCTTATTCAAGGTCCACCGGTGACGTGCGAGGCATCTACAAAGAGCAAACAAATAACACAGACACAACGAAAGCTCAGGAAAGACAAACACAGGACATGGATCACGGCAGGAAATCAATGCAGGTGCACCATCAGTGGAGACAGAAGGCAATTTATTACGGCCAAAACACAGGTTCTTCACACGCAGGTCAGTAATATACCCTCCCCTCGTCCTTGGATAAATTATTTTACCATAACTCTCAACCCCTGCTTCGCCACATCTGTCTTCTCTTGGGTGGATTGATTTGACTCTTCGTAACTCTGTGTTTCACTTTTCTGTTCGATGATTTATCCCCTGCGTCTATATCACAGAGGAAAACAATTCTTACGTGCTAGTGAGTTTTGTAGGGAGATTACTTGTTAGTGACAAGAGCTGAGTGGTCTCAGGGCAGGTTCCACCATAGTTGTCGTGAACTTTCTGTTGGGCGTGTCACTGTTGTCTGTCGGGTGTGGCAGATAGACATGAGGACAGAAGGTGTTCGGTCACTGATGTCTGTCGGGTGTGACTGATATTAACAAGATCCTTTTTTAGGATAGGGGAGGATGTACTGGGTGCAAATCCTTAACTGTAGCCTCTGTTTAACTCAACAGTAAAGTCATGTGAGAATATTGCAAGTTGCTCAAAACCGGTTTGCACAACATGTTGCAGTTGCAAGCTTTAACCCTAAAGTTCCATCTCCCGATGGTGTAAGGTGGTGAGTACCGCTCCTATATTCTCGCATTTCCCAGCGCTTGTGCTGATATTTCCAGCTCTTTGGGTTGATATCCCAGCGCCTTTTGCTGATATTCCAGCTCTTGGGTTGATATCGCGTTTTGCTATATTCAGCTCTTTGGGTTGATATCCAAGCGCCTTGTGCTGATATTCCAGCTCTTTGGGTTGATATCCCAGCGCCTTGTCCTGATATTCCAGCTCTTTGGTTTGATAACGCCGAACGTCCTTTGCTGATATCCAGCTCTTAGGGTTGATAATCCCACAGTTGTGTGATACCCAGCGCTTTGTGCTGATATTCCAGCTCTTTGGGGTTGATTACCCGGCGCCTTGTGCTGATATTCAGCTCCTTTGTTGATATCCCACGCCTTTTCTGATACACCCAGCTCCTAGTCCTTATTTCCCTTCCAAGAGCCATTTAGCCTCGCCGGCTCAGCGCTGT
>WNGS01001312.1:59664609-59675384 GCA_020271785.1 Procambarus virginalis | reverse complement strand
GTAGCGTTCCGGGACAGGTCCCTGGAATACGATCCCCGCCCGAGAATCGTTTTTACAACAAGTACACATCGTGGACGCCATTCTGAGGTACAGGAAAGTCCACAGGTGGAGTTTGGAGTGGTAAAGAACCCCGGATAACAGCTCTTATGTTACAAAAGGTTCATAATGGGTTTATATAGAGCTAGCAGTCACAGAGTCATTATTTATCAGTCACTATCAGTATATATCTTAATATATATTTTTAGGGTAGTGTGGGAATTTACGTATGGATGGATTTTGGATTGGATATGGATTTTATGTATGGATATGTTTAGGATTGACTTATCCCTATGTGACTTGATCTCCGGTTTGCTCTGGATGTGGGGATAGTTTTTATAATTATCAGGGGGAAGCGCCAAGGCATTACGACTTAATAGCATATGGAAGGGGTCAGGATAAGGATTTGGGGATGGGACGGGGGGAGGGAAATTGGAGTCAAAGCCAATATCAACAATACTTTAAAATATTGATCAGACAAAATAATGTTTCCGTGTTAATATTTTATACTAAATAAACACAGAAAAAGAGTGAAATAAAATATTGACGACCACCAGGTTCTTCCTCGGTACTGAGTCCTATTTAAATGTGAATACGTATACAACGAGGCAATTAAAAGTGAAATAAATAACATAAGGCACTGCACATTTCGAGTCTACGAGAGCGGACGACTAGGTGGGGATCAAAACAAGTCTACAACACCAGTAAACTGAGGAAGTGCAAGTTGGTGCATTGCGAAGTTTCGTTCCAGTGGGAGCTCTCGATCCCTTCCCAGTGCTATATAGTCGTCATGACTTGGCGCTTTCCCCCTGATAGTTCCCATGCAGTGGAAGGTTGGCTACTCTCAGAGAGCTGAGCGCACTCGGCACAATATCCAAGAGTGGCGTTGGTTCGACGTTGAACCATAAATTAATTCAACTTTGGCGAAGTTGATTCGGCGTTCAATTAGCGTTAGTCTTGGATATCATGCCCTCTGGATCTGGTCACAGTATATGTCGAGTTCCCCTGAGGAGCTTAAAGCTTTCAGGGTATTGCTACGCAAACATGCTGAGGACCTTAAAGCTTTCATGTTTAAAGGAGGTTAAAGATTGCTTGATGAAGGTAAAGCCACCTAAGAGGTAGCACGGGGATGAATAGCCCGCAAGTGGTAGCGTTTTTTGCAGTGAATGTGACATTTAGTTGATGAAATGACGAGGAGCACAAGCTGTGTTGATCATCGCTACGAGACTGATCTACGAGGCCTCTCCTCTTGGGGTATGGTGCCCAACCACTTGGGCTGGACGGTAGAGCGACGGTCTCGCTTCGTGCAGGTCGGCGTCCAATCCCCGACCGTCCAAGTGGTTGGGGCATCATTCCTCCCCCCCCCCATCCCATCCCAAATCCTTATCCTGACCCCTTCTAAGTGCTATATAGTCATAATGACTTGGTGCTTTCCCCTGATAGTTCAATTCAATTGGGTGGACGGGTCCTGGTGTACGGAGCCCCAACACAGAGGTGGATCCCATCACGTGGCAAGAGCTAGTTACCAAGAACATTAGATCAACAACAAACATACATATAGTCATACCTTGTAATATACAGCAGTTACACCAGACACCAGTCTCATCACAGCGTCAGAGAATAACAATAAACGACACTGTTTCGTGGATACAAGTGTGTGTGTGTTTAGTGATTTTCCGTGTTTGGAGAGTTTTTAATGCTTTGGGAGATCTATTTGCGTATATAACATACAGTTCGGAAACTAGGCACACTAGTTTAGCGTGTATATTTAGTTCTTAGTGAGTGTTTTGAGTATTTTGGTTGTACCTCGTTCACAGTGGGTGTTGTCTCCAGCAGCCCCCAAGGTGTATGATGAGTGGCTGAGACCCTCCTAAGGTGTGTGTAGACACCATACCCGAGATTGGGAGGAGTGGAAACTATCAGGAGAAAGCGCTAAAGCATTACGACCCTATTTTTTTAGCACTTAGAATGGATCAGGATAAGGATGGAGCGTGTATTGGAAGAGGAATGGAGCCCAACCACTTGGACGGTCGGGGATTGAACGCCGACCTACATGAAGCGAGACCGTCGCTCTACCGTCCAGCTCAAATGGTTGGGCACCATACCCCAGGAGGGATCTGCGATACTCAGTTCCCCTTCCCCGAGGGTGGGGACAGACGCAGCTTTTCACTGGGGGTTTGGCGAGACGCAAGTTTTACCCCCTGGGGTAGGGTGAGACGCAAAGTTCTCCCTGGGTGTGGGGAGACGCAAAGTTCCCCCCCCCCTGGGGTAGTGCAAGACATAGACCCCCCCCCCTCCTGATGGTATGCGAAGCAGTGTCGCATGTANGGCCAACTACTACTGCCCTTCCCCAGGATTCAACTCATACCAGCTGCTTATTATTGGGTAACTCCTAATTACTAGGTGAACAGTGGCACCAGGTGAAATGAAACATTCCCAAATGTTTTCCTGTATCTTTATGGGATATTGAAACACTTGGAACCTTTCAGTTGTGACCAACTATACTGAGTCCCAGTGATCACATGTTGGGTAAATGATGTTACTTCAACATTGCTCTAGCATGTTTGGTTCACTGGGCTACCACACTATAGAACAACATTTAAACAGTGCTTAATCTAGTGAGTATGGTATACCAGACAACTTATTGTCTCCTAAGACTTTACAACATTTCAAGTTTACTAATAGGGTCTTTTAGTAAAGATGGCTTCAATACTTGACTTGTAATCAGGGATCCTGGATTCGATTCTTGGGTGGGGCAGAAATGGTTGGGCATATTTCGCTTCCCCTAATGTCTCCGTTTACTTAGCATAAAGGATATATAGAAATGGCAGCATTATATAGATATATATATCTATAATATATATATATATATATATATATATATATATATATAATATATATATGTTGTACCTAGTAGGCCAAGAAGTGCATTCTGGCTACTAGGTACGACATATATGGCCACTGCTTTACATGGGAAAGCAGAGGAATTTCTGATGGGAAAAAAGGCACTTGCACAGCGTGTTCCGCAGGCGCTGTGCGGGCAATACAGGTGGCATATAAAAGGAATTTTTATTTTTTATTGTTGCCGCCAGAGGCGGCTAGTTTATTGTGCACCTCATACTCATCCTGTGAGTGGTAGCGCAAAAAGCATTACAGAGGGCACAAAAAGTCTTTATCAGACCTCAATCTTAGATTATTACTAATTTAATTTATCCTTCACACCTTGGAAGTGGGGTCCTGCCCTCACTCTTGTTCCTGCCACAGACCGCTTCGCATTTGTTATGCACATTTACATATACACATTTCTATGTTATGCATTTGTCAAGTACTCACTTATAGCCGCCTTATTTACATGTTCTGCAGAAATTACTTACTTGTATTCTACTTAATAAATAAGCCCCCATACTGTTGGGTCTTTTTTTTCTCCCTGATCAGATATTATATATATATATATATATATATATATATATATATATATATATATATATATAATATATATAATATATATATATATATATATATATATATGTCGTACCTAGTAGCCAGAACGCACTTTTGGCCTACTATGCAAGGCACATTTGCCTAATAAGCCAAGTTTTCATGAATTAATATTTTTCTCTAATTTTTTTCTTATGAAATGATAAGCTACCCATTTCATATGTATGAGGTCAATTTTTTTATTGGATTTTAAAATTAGGTTAGATATATGACCGAACAACCAACCCTACATAACCTACCTAAACCTATCTTTATAGGTTAGGTTAGGTTACGTAGCCGAAAATAGGTTAGGTAGGTTAGGTAGGTTAGGTAGGTCAAAGAAAAAAAAACAATAATTCATGAAAACTTGGCTTATTAGGCAAATCGGGCCTTGCATAGTAGGCTGAGAAGTGCGTTCTGGCTACTAGGTACGACATATATATATATATATATATATATATATATATATATATATATATATATATATATATATATATATATATATATATATATATACACGGGCTTCCTGTCCCCCGACAACGGGAATTATAAGACATTAATCCAGATCATAGGGGACATGGGACAGTAGTTTCAAGCTCATCAAGCCTAAAGTGTTTAAAACGACAATAAGATTTTTTTTTTAGACCCGTAGGGTATCCGGGGGGAGTCTAGTTCGCCTCAGGGAACCCTGACAAGTACAGCCTTCCAACGTTTTAGTGGCTTTACAAGAACGTAAGAACTCTTGTAAATATAAATACAACAAAAACAACACAATTTTCACTCGCCTTATTTCTGTAGTTGCTGTCGTATCCCTTGTAGGCGGATTTGACTTCACTAATCCCATCAAACTCGCCCTCTTGCTTGAGGTTGGATCCTGGCCTGAAGGGAGCCGGCCGCTCGTATGCGTAGAGAGGATTGTAACTTAAGTACCCACCGGATGGATCGTAATTTTCGTCGTTCGGGTCTAAGGCCTCGTTGTTTGGGTCGTAATATTGGCCTTCAGGATCGTAGTATTGGTTATCAGGGTCGTAATATTGGCTATTAGGATCGTAGCCTTGGTTACTGGGGTCGTATCCCTGGTAACTAGGGTCGTAACCCTGGTTGTTGGGGTCGTAACCCTGGTTGTTGGGGTCGTAACCCTGGTTGCTGGGGTCGTAACCCTGATTGGTGGGGTTGAAGCCCTCGTAGAAGTCGTCGTCAGCGGCCTCGTAGGTTGGATTGTTATAGTAATCCTGATTACCGGTTGCCCTGTCGGCAAAATATAAATTTTACTGTACAATAATATGACATATCTGAATTAAAATACAGCTGCAAATTATTATCTAGCTCTCATAATGATTCTTACAAAATCAGAACCTTTCTTGTGCTGATCTTAAATTTTTGCGACAGCTTCTGCCTGTGAAACTGGTGCTCTTCTATCTTCCATATAATTTGAACAAGTTGATGCAACTTTCACAAGTCATACTTCTGCCAATGTTGCAATAAACAATATTCTGGAACTAACCATTCTTTTGGGGATTAAGACAGACCTTAACATTAACACAGTCCTCAATATCGAAAATGAAAGACTGCTTCACTTCGCAATTGCAGGTTTTGAAGAGCATCCCACGAACAGAACAGGAGTACTAATATACTTTTCTTTCTTTTCACGGATACTTTCCAGAATTTGCAATTGTGGACTAGAATAGTTTCTTTTTGTCGGGAGCAGAAAGTCTGTTTAACCTCGTATTATCGTCATACGAGGTATTTCTCGGTCAACGACCGCCTCCCCGATGGAACATCTGGAGGCGGTGTTGCGAGTCAGGAGTGACCAGAGGCATCAGGAGTAAAGAAATGTACCCAAAAATCTCACCGGACCGAAATGGTTGCGTACATTTTCTTTCATCTGATATCGTTGTTCACTTTTCAGAAACAGGTACAATGGAGTCAGGGAACTGTTGTGGGGTTGGATCCTGGGGAAGGTCAATAATTAGACCTAGGCAGGGGGAGAGGGACCTCTTTCATCCAAAAGACATTCTTTTATCAAAATATTCAAGTTGTCAACAGCTGGACTTAATACAGATCAAAATAGTTAATTATCGGAAGACATCAAATTAACTTGATATCAGCACATACCAATCGGTCGTAAAACAATAAAAAGTTACTACTTACGAGTATTGAGGATAGTTGTAGGTACTGGCGTACTCGTTCCCCTGAGAGTACTCGATGGGGTAGTTCGCAGTCGGTTGGTAGGAACGTGTAGTTGACCCGTCACCGTAGCGACTGTTGGGAGATGAGGTGGTTAGTAGGTGGTAGTGGGGGAGCTATGGGAGAAGAGGAGGTGGAAGAGGAATATATATATATATATATATATATATATATATATATATATATATATATATATATATATATATATATATATATATGCAATTGACGATCACTAAACACTGATCATTTGTATGCGGAAAAACCACAAAGAAATGGAGAAAGGGGGGTGAACGTTTCGGCTTTTCAAGGCCTTTGTCAACACCAGACAGTCTGGTGTTGACAAAGGCCTTGAAAAGCCGAAACGTTCACCCCCTTTCTCCATTTCTTTGTGGTTTTTCCGCATATATATATATATATATATATATATATATATATATATATATATATATATATATATATATATATATATATGAGATATTCCATGTTTATAAGACGTTCCAGGAAGGAACGAAACATTCTGCATATAATACATCATATATATTGCTGTGTTTTATTCTCCTAAACCCCAAACTGACAATGAATTTCAGTAACCTAATCACCCCACTCGACGCTGATTAAAACTGGAAAGGGTGTAACCTCCCGGTGCAGGAAATGTGGGGTTCAGTCCCTGAGCCCATGTGCCTCTGTAACCCTTTCCACTACCGCCCACAAGATGGGTATGGGGTGCATAATAAATGAACTAAAACTAACTCGACGCTGATGCAAAGAAGATTGTCAGACGCATCGATGCCTGAACAACAAAATCAACAATGTGTTGACTATCAACTAAATATGCACAAAGAAACGCTTGGTGCAACGTTGCACCAATATAATATACAGGGTGCCCCAGAATGAGCTGTTTCTATGAAATCGATCGATTTTTTTCAGAAACCTACCTAATATCCTGTTTTTACTTATGATGCAAAAATAGATATATAAATCATAAGGCAAATCTTTATTGCAAAATTTCAACGTATGCTCCGTCTGTACCAGCAAGCTCCTGTGGTTCCAGAAACTGCTGGAGCATATTAAGGTAGTCGGTTACATGCAGATTTTGTTATGCAAGCCCCTTGGGAATCTCCTCCAGCAGACTAAGATTATTGTTATTGAAGGAAAAAAGAACCAGACAAATCCTCATCTGCTACGTAACATTGCACAGATGCATATAGGAGCAAACATGGCATCCGACAGCTTTACTTACTTCACCGATGGATCAGTAGACCAGCAGGGACAAGAAACCGGAGCTGCAGTTAAAGCAGGAAACTATGTAAATAGTTGGAGGCTCTCAAATGGGTGTTCGACTTTATAAACAGAGATTCTAGCCATTTAAAAGGCTTTGGAACATGCTCTTGCTGAACACCGACAACATGTTATCATACATACAGATTCGAGAACCGCCATGGAAACCTTGCAACAAGAACACATATGTGATAACATACATCTGATCACAAATGTCATATCATTAATGCAAACACTCAAACGACAAGGCCGACGGGTACTTATCAACTGGGTGCCAAGTCATGTGGGAATAATAGAAAATGACATTGCAGACGAAGCAGCAAAACTTGCACCTAAGAGAAGAAATGTAGACATTTACATACCACAGAGTCTATCACAGATTAAGAAAGTAATTAGAAACAGAGCAATGCAAAAGATGTACAGTGACCACAACACAGCAGTTGCAACATCAGGATCTGCGGGTTGGTACAAGAATTCAACCAACTACGAACCACTTAGTTTGATGAAAGGAAGCAGTAGAGCAACAGAAGCACACTTACATCGCATCAGGCTTGGATACCCATGTGCATGGGAAATAGGCTTACAGGTTCCGGAAAATGAGAGGAAATGTCAGCACTGTGGAGAAATGCCCGACAGACCACTGGAACAATATCTAACACAGTGCACAGTTACAAACCCATTAAGATTTCAACTTAGATTCAACAGAGCAGAAGAGTTGTTAAACACATATGGCAAAATCTTACTGAAGCGACCATACGAGTCATAAATACTCATACTCTGCACAAGTAAAACAGAAACAAGCAACACTTAGTGGGCCAGTGTTTCATCTGCCGTTGGCAGTTGTAGAATGATTAGTTGTGGGCAGGAATTGAAGTACCAAACATCGGCAAGCAGAGGCTTAGGGCCCGCGCAGGAATATCCCTGCCCCCCCCAAAAAAAAAAGGTAGTCGGTACCTGTTACAGATGTTTCCTGAAATAAAAATGGGCCCGAAATTTGGTATTTATTTATAACTTATTTAATTTTAATGAGACATAAATTTAAATAATTTAGACATTTTTAAATTTGCAACATACAGTAAACTTGCTAAACATGAGCTAAAAAAAAAGTCTGATTTCATAGAAATAGCTTATTTTTGGACACCATATAAATGTATAAGAAAATGCAAACATTTCCCTGAAAGAAAGGCGAACAAACTATATATGGACTGTGATGCATATACATACACACCCAGTAAATCGTTGAAGAATTGTGTATACTTAACAAAAAAATAAAAAATATCTGTGGGTGGCGCATTGTACACACTCGTTTGTTTTGAAGGCCACATTTTGGAAGAATTCTGAGTAGTAGAAGCAAGAAATGCCCGAAACGCTTTGCGTAATAGTGGCTTTAGGCATTGTATGTACTAGCCCTATCTATTTACTCCATCACTCTGTACAATCACTTTTATGTATGTACCTTACCTAAATAAACATTTTGATTTTGATTTTTGATTTTGAAATGTTAGTCCTACGGCTGATGCCATCTAGGGGCAGAAAATAACACTATCACCGGGCCAACAGAAGCCCATAAGGCGGGTTGTTGTGCTGAAGGTCGCATTCCCATGCTTCGATTTCATTGGAAGAAACTCTGTGTTGACATTTACCTCAGTAGCCAATCACAGGAAACAATCAGCTCATAGCTCCGCCCAATTAATGACTCCATCTCAAACGTTTAACATTGCCTTCATGCTGATTATTTATATCGTACTGCTTTAACTCCGATTTTTACTTACAATTATATTATTTTTTTTAGAAATACCTAAATAAAGGATTTAACAGTTGTTAAAAAAGAATGTTGCATCATGGTTGGTATGATGCCCCGCCCACTCATATTAAATTTAGTGTTTAATTTTGTCACCAGATGGAACTACTTGTCAGGTACACCGATACAGTGATGATGTCACATGTTAGGTGGCCTAGCTATTAATTTATAGAAATTGCTATATCCAATAACATTTCATTATTACATATATGCAAATTATATATTAGTCTTCAGTAAAATGCACATTTTGAATATATCAGGGATAAAACACTAAGTCATAAGTAAGGTTAATGATCTTAACACTGGAGCTTAGAGGGCGGAGCCTCTACTTGATCCTTGCCTGTGATTGGCTGTTGAGGATGTCAACACAAAGTTTCTACCAATGCACTGCGAGCGCGGGAACGCAACCTTCACAACAACCCGCCTTATGGGCTGCTGTTGGCCTGTTGATAGTGTGATTTGAGGTCCCTAGATGGCACCAGCATATTTTCTATGGCTCTATTTACCTTAAAATTCTCCCAAAACACGCTGGGCGGAGTTTGGAAACATACATCACGGATGCTACATAGCCTCGCCCTCTGAAGTTGTTTCAGAAAAACACACACATCATCAATATATATATTTCTGAGTTCATTATTATTTAATTTTAAAATTTTGTTGTGCTTTTCAATTTTGTTGGGTAAAGTGCTCGCTTTTCTGCTCGACATATATCTCTCTCTTCATGTGAATTTTTCTTTAGTTTGTTACTTCCATTCTTATGCTCTCATATATCCAATTAATACATATATACAAGAATTATCACAAATATATATGCGATTGTAGTGTGGAAGACAGTATGTAGTGACTTCATGCAAGTCATCAGTAAAGTCACAATAATGTAAGTTGAAACTTGTAACTCTGGGGACAACAAGTTCAAGTATGTTTATTGAGATAAGCAAGAAATACATTTCAAAGGGATAGAGGAGCTTAGGCTATTTCTACCCCCCTAGGGACAACAGGCTGTGTGTACGCCGAGAGGTGTCGCCCTCTTCTCTGTGAGTTTACACAGAGTTTATACTATGTGTTAACACGGTGAGTTTACAATGTGTTTACACGGAGAGTTTACAGTGTGTGTTTACACGGAGAGCTTACACTGTGTGTTTACACGGAGAGTTTACACTGTGTTTACATGAGAGTGTACGTTGTAAGCGTTGTAAGTAGACAAGTAGCGGGTAAACTGTATTTCCAGACGGCCAAACTATGCTCGAGTAAAGTAGGATAATAATCATCATTAACGTTTTCAATGTAGTTTCAACGTTATCAGCGTAGGATGAGCATTATCATTGTAGGATTAACGTAAGATAATTATAAACATTGGAATAATGTGAGTTAATTATAAAGGTAGGATTAATGTAAGGTAATTATAAACGTAGGATTAAAGTAAGATATTTATAAACTCAGGATTAAAGTACGATCATTATAAACGTTATAATCATCGCAGGATTAAAAGGAGATAATTATAAACGTAGGTTTAAAAGGAGATAATTATAAACGTAGGATTAATGTAAGATAATTATAAACGTAGGATTAATGTAAGATAATTATAAACGTAGGATTAATGTAAGATAATTATAAACGTAGGATTAATGTAAGATAATTATAAACGTAGGATTAACGTAAGATAATTATAAACGTAGGATTAACGTATCATAAACATTATCAACGTAAGACCAGTGATATCAACGTAGGATGATATCATTAATTAACGACATTATAAACGTTAATGTTACGTCAACGTCGTTTGCCCAAATATGTCTGGGAATACCCACCCACACGGCTGTCACCACGCTTGCTATATGAGGTACTAAGGGCCTGCGGTGGTTCTATGCCCTAGTTCCTCGGTCACTAAGCCACGCTCTTTGTTTACGGTATAACTGGGCCATAGATGCGTTGCCTTGACACAGACAGGAAGCTCGGGTTATCGATTCCTTTTTTAGATATACGGCGCTTCACCCGT
>WNGS01001312.1:59647109-59659609 GCA_020271785.1 Procambarus virginalis | reverse complement strand
GTCTGGTGTTCTGGTGAGGATTCGTCTCATTGAACCTCCGCCACGAACGTGAGTCCGTGAGTCGCCACGAACCGGTTAAAGAGCTGCAATGATCTCGCGTGAAGCAGGATATATAATATTGAAGAGTATATAATTATATTTCTTAACTTAAACCAGAGTACTTGAAGTTACATAATACACCACATAATATTGAGCCAAAGTCATATATGTATCGACATCACCTTGAATCAAAGTCACATATGTACTCACATCACATTGAACCAAAGTCACATATGTACCACATCACCTTGAATCAAAGTCACATATGTACTCACATCACCTTGAACCAAAGTCACATATGTACCACATCACCTTGAACCAAAGTCACATATGTACCACATCACCTTGAACCAAAGTCACATATGTACCACATCACCTTGAACCAAAGTCACATATGTACCACATCACATTGAGCCAAAGTCACATATGTACTCACATCACCTTGAACCAAAGTCACATATATACCAACATCACCTTGAGCCAAAGTCACATGTGTACCACATCACCTTGAGCCAAAGTCACATTTATACCACATCACCTTGAGCCAAAGTCACATGTGTACCACATCACCTTGAGCCAAAGTCACATATATACCAACATCACCTTGAGCCAAAGTCACATATGTACCACATCACCTTGAGCCAAAGTCACATATATACCAACATCACCTTGAGCCAAAGTCACATATATACCAACATCACCTTGAGCCAAAGTCACATGTGTACCACATCACCTTGAGTCAAAGTCACATATGTACCACATTACATTGAACCAAAGTCACATATACCATATCACCTTTAACCAAAGTCACATATGTACCACATCACATTGAACCAAAGTCACATATATACCACATCACCTTGTACCAAAGTCACATATGTACCACATCACATTGAACCAAAGTCACATATGTACTCACATCACCTTGAGCCAAAGTCACATATATACCAACATCACCTTGAGCCAGAGTGAATGAATGGACACGCTTACCAAATCTACATCAAGGTTCCACACGAACTAACCACAGTATAATTGCTGATTCACTTGACTGTTAGTACTCTCATGAGTTGTGCGTGAGCCAAGGTCACCAAGTCAGGTGTTTTAGCCTTGACAATGATTTTCAACCTAATTTACACACCTTCCAGAGAACCCAAAACAGAAAACCTTCTCTCAAAGTGTTATTTTATAATTAAATGTTCCTTCCTGTACGTGAACGTGCTTGTCTCTGTCTCTCTGTCTGTCTCTCTCTCTCTCTCGTCTGAGAGACGGACCTCTCCCTGTCAGTTCATGAGCAGCATGTCTAATAACCTTTGTAGTGATCATTCTCTCCTGAAGCCTCTCATTTGCATGCATGAGTGAAGGGCGCAGGAGCTCAACTACTCGAGCGAGTGACCCCCCTGGCCTCACCACCAGAGTACCTAGGTGCACGCGGAGGGATAAAATGCTGGTTGTATAAATACAGTACCCGGCTACAGTATGCGTCCTTCATCTATAAACATTAGGAATGTAGGTTGTTTCTATAGTGTTGGTGGGACTTATAACATGTTTTATTAATAGTTGTGGTGAGTTGGTAGTTGTAATATTATCCAGAATAGTATGGCAATTGTAGCCGTAATAACAAGAAAAGGTTTAAATATTAATGGGTGTTGTTAAGATGGAATTAGTGGTGTTTATGTAGTGAGGTAACAGTGGTGTAGTGAGGTAACAGTGGTGTAGTGAGGTAACAGTGGTGTAGTGAGGTAACACTGGTGTAGTGAGGTAACACTGGTGTAGTGAGGTAACACTGGTGTAGTGAGGTAACACTGGTGTAGTGAGGTAACACTGGTGTAGTGAGGTAACACTGGTGTAGTGAGGTAACACTGGTGTAGTGAGGTAACAGTGGTGTAGTGAGGTAACACTGGTGTAGTGAGGTAACAGTGGTGTAGTGAGGTAACAGTGGTGTAGTGAGGTAACACTGGTGTAGTGAGGTAACACTGGTGTAGTGAGGTAACACTGGTGTAGTGAGGTACCACTGGTGTAGTGAGGTAACAGTGGTGTAGTGAGGTAACACAGGTGTAGTGAGGTAACACTGGTGTAGTGAGGTAACGTGGTGTAGTGAGGTAACACTGATGTAGTGAGGTAACACTGGTGTAGTGAGGTAACACTGTTGTAGTGAGGTAACACTGATGTAGTGAGGTAACACTGGTGTAGTGAGGTAATACTGGTGTAGTGAGGTAACAGTGGTTAGTGAGGTAACACTGGTGTAGTGAGGTAACACTGGTGTAGTGAGGTAACACTGGTGTAGTGAGGTAACAGTGGTAGTGAGTAACACTGGTGTAGTGAGGTAACAGTGGTGTAGTGAGGTAACAGTGGTGTAGTGAGGTAACAGTGGTGTAGTGAGGTAACACTGGTGTAGTGAGGTAACACTGGTTAGTGAGGTAACAGTGGTGTAGTGAGGTAACAGTGGTGTAGTGAGGTAACAGTGGTGTAGTGAGGTAACACTGGTGTAGTGAGGTAACACTGGTGTAGTGAGGTAACAGTGGTGTAGTGAGGTAACACTGTGTAGTGAGGTAACACTGGTGTAGTGAGGTAACACTGGTGTAGTGAGGTAACACTGGTGTAGTGAGGTAACACTGGTGTAGTGAGGTAACACTGATGTAGTGAGGTAACACTGGTGTAGTGAGGTAACACAGGTGTAGTGAGGTAACACTGGTGTAGTGAGGTAACACTGGTGTAGTGAGGTAACACTGATGTAGTGAGGTAACACTGGTGTAGTGAGGTAACACAGGTGTAGTGAGGTAACACTGGTGTAGTGAGGTAACAGTGGTGTAGTGAGGTAACACTGGTGTAGTGAGGTAACACTGGTGTAGTGAGGTAACACTGGTGTAGTGAGGTAACCTGGTGTAGTGAGGTAACACTGGTGTAGTGAGGTAACAGTGGTGATGTGAGGTAACACTGGTGTAGTGAGGTAACACTGGTGTAGTAAGGTAACACTGGTGTAGTGAGGTAACACTGTTTGTAGTGAGGTAACACTGGTGTAGTGAGGTAACACTGGTGTAGTGAGGTAACACTGGTGTAGTGAGGTAACAATGGGTAGTGAGGTAACAGTGGTGTAGTGAGGTAACACTGGTGTAGAGAGGTAACACTGGTGTAGTGAGGTAACACTGATGTAGTGAGTAACAGTGGTGTAGTGAGGTAACACAGGTGTAGTGAGGTAACACAGGTGTAGTGAGGTAACACTGGTGTAGTGGAGTAGTAGAAGTGGTAGCCCAATGGTAGTAGTAATAGTATATTATTGCAATGATAGTTATGTTACACATTTTCTGTTCTCTTGTCTCTATTTTTATCTGCCCCTGTCTTCGCTTTTGTGTCTTTTATTGTTTTATAGTCTCTGGTATGTCCTTTGCTTCATTGTTTATATCTCTGTGGCCTCTCTCCCATCTCTGACAACTTGTCAGTGATTTAAGCAGTCTATCTCTCGTTCTCTCTCTTTCTCTTGCGCTCTCTCTCTCTCTCTCTCTCTCTCTCTCTCTCTCTCTTTCCCTTCCTTTTCTCTCTCTGTATTTCAGTCTCTCCCTCTTTCTCTATTTATTTTCCACTATTGTCTCTCTCTCCTTCTCTGCCATCTTTCTTGAGATCCATTATAATCAAGAACATGATCAGTCTGACTTATAAAAAGCAATTTCTTTTATTACGCGTTCCGTCACAGGATCAACAGGAGCTAATAACAGTATTGACGAGGCGCTAATCGCCAGGGGAATGAGCCAGTGTGGTGAAATACGCGCCCGAGTCTCGCTGGCATGAACCACATGGCCTGGGAAGGTGAAATGTTTGGAAATGTTTATTTTGCAGCCGAAATCAGAACGTTTCGTCTCCTAGTGAGGACTCAACGTTCAAACAACATTATTAAGCAAACGTAAACAAGTTTTGTTTATATTGGGACATAGCTCTCGTGTAATTTTGTTTGTTTTTGCTGTGAGTGGTCGAAATTCAGCTGTTTGGTTTCGCGTTTCAACCTTTCAGTTGGCCGTATTGACAGGTTCTCAAGCCAACTGGCTTCTGTCAAATGAAAAAATATTGAGGCTATGCAATGGATTCGAACTCAGATCGCCGGATTCCCCAGGTGCGCACGCTACCCACTGAACCATGATGAGGTCAGATATGGTCTATTTATGAGCTGTGGAGGTCAGCATTTTTCGTATTTCGTCTAGTTCATCCAAATACAGGATTTTCTGAACGAATCCTCTCACAGTCTGTTGTCTTGCCTCCTGTAGCCGCCCCTCCTGTACCAACACTGGCACCACACATACCACCACTGGTACCACACACACACCAACACTGACACCACACATACCACCACCGGTACCACGCACACTAACATTGACACCACACACCACCACTGGTACCACACACACCAACACTGACACCACACATACCACCACTGGCACCACACACACCAACACTGACACCACACACCACCACTGGTACCACACACACCAACACTGACACCACACACCACCACTGGTACCACCACACACCAACACTGGCACCACATACACCAACACTGGCACCACACACACCAACACTGACACCACATGAAGACATGCCTGCATGTACACATTACCACGAATGCGCACATAACCTTACATTCACATATACACACACGCTTGTGTGCGTAGAAATTCAAGCGTTTAGCTTGAATGTTAAACTCCAACTCCCTCCCCCCCCCCCATAACCAATCATCAGTCACTAACAACAAAATTACTCTAACAAACTACTTGTCTGACGAAATAAAATAACAGTATTATCTACTCAAGAGTTAATTAAGATTGAAAACGAAAATTTTCGTGTCACGAATTTGCGTAGGTTTCGTGGGAAGTTAAAACAAAGTTAAAAAAAAATAATATATAACCCTTGGATGGATTGTTAAGACGGAATTTACGAGGAAATTATTTTTGAGCGCAATATTACATTATTTTTGTATTGTATCTATGATTATATATTTTTTACAGATTAGCAAATTATCCCCATATTATCTTCTTTACAGATTAGCAAATCATCACACCAGCCACCCTACACCCCCTGTTGCTAGGAGACGCAGTACCCCCCTTCTCCTGCTTTACATTAGGGGGTGTATCACCCCCTCCCTACCCCCTCAACCCCCCTGCTCACCCCCCCCCCCACTCTGCACCACACCAAGAGAGCACCCTAGCTACCACAGATGTTCACACAAGTGAGACGCACACTTGTACCCAGCTTCACACACCTGCTTACAACCAGTCAACGGAGTTCTGCTTGGATGGATTTTTGTTGTTGATGAGCAACTGAAGTCCGTCATTAAAACCTATGGGCCAGAGGGTTCATTATGGGGAGAAAATGAGTACTATTTTAGTCACTAGTTGTTTGTATTTTGTGCATTTATCATTGTGATTCTGTTAGCTATGCCACTAGTTCTTTATTCGCATCCAGCCTGGAGACAAGATGTGTTCCATTCACATCCACCCTGGACTGTAAACACTAAATCAACATAATCATAACAACTTACCTACTTACCTACCCTTACCTAACCTCCTTACCCTTACCTAGCTCTACGTATAAATTACCCCAATTCTAAAATTATTTTATATTTTAGATACAACCACGAAAGGAAAACAAAAATTAACGAATATGAAAGAGAAGTGACTCCACACCCAGCAACCACGCCGCGACGCCTCTCATTATCAGGCATATAGGAGGCATAATCAGGCATCATACAGGCATATAGGACCCCATGATGGGGTGAATCCTCTCCCCCTTCTTCCCCTTCCGTTCCGTGCTCCATGACCCTCCCTGCTATTCCTTCCCTCCCCTATCCATCGAAGTTGATGGATAGAAATCGTATTATTAAGGCTTTCAACAAATACGACACATTTTTTTTAGCATACTGGTCGATTGCGTTAAAAATATTCGACGAATTGGGTGACAGGATTGGTTGAAGTTTCAATGTTGTGAAAAACTGTTGGATACAGAGTCATGGTGGCACTGTATTGCTTGGATACAGCTCCATGGGGCACTGTATTGCTTGGATACAGCGTCATGTGGCACTGTATTGCTTGGATACAACGTCATGGGGCACTGTAATGCCTAATTACAGCTCCATGGGCACTACAATGCCTAAATACAGCTCCATGAGGCACTGTATTGCTTGCATACAGCGCCATGGGCTGCTATACTGTTCTGTTTGGATTCACGATAGCATCACCAAAATGGCAAAGAGTACGAGTGATTTAATTGTATATACCTAATTACACAGCGCCCCGTGGCCCTACGGGCTCACCATAGCCCGTGCTACTTGGACTTTTTGTTCCATGTAGCGAATCTTAAACAACAACAACAAAGCCCCGTGGCCGGACGCTAGCCAACATGCTCACAAAGAAATCACAATGGCCTGAGATATCATGAAACTCTTTTTGAGGCAATTGACTCGAACTTGCGTTCGGGTGAATCCCACTAGAACGCAGTCGGTTATGGGCCAGTGTCTGGGATCCATTAGAACGCAGGTACCAGTCATTTCGTTGCCTCAAAATGAGTTTCATATCCACAAACCTTAGGAAAGCTAAGGTTAGGTTGGGTAAGGTAAGGTTACCTTAGGTAACCTTACCTTACATGAGCCTAACCTTAAGGTAAGGTTACGCTCTTCAGTATCACTCCACTCCAAATAACAATAATAAAATAAATAAATAAAGTTATATCTTAACGTTATTAACAAAGTTGACAAGCGAAGACATTAAGGCAAGAGCAGCAGGCAGTAGCAGCAGCAGCTACAACAGCAACTGCAGTAACAGTAGGAGCAGGAGCAGCAGCAGTAGCAGCAGCTACAACAGAACAGCAGCAACAGTAGAGCAGCAGCAGCACCAGCAGCAGCAGCAGGAGCAGCTGCATGAGCAGCAGCGACAAACGACACACACACACAAGTCCTGCTCACGACACAGTAAATTTGACCAAATGTGTCGCGAGTTCCATTACCGCGCCAGATAGCTTATTACAGCCAACACGTGATGGAGCAAAGGTTGGTTTTTTATTAAGGTATTATGAGAGGCGTTATAAGCCAGCATGACTGTACGCACGTGGAAGGGATACGAGACAGACTAAGAGCTGTGATATGAAGATAAAGCGCTAATCCAGTATGACTATATATCACTTGGAAGGGATATGAGGACGACGATCGGTGATTGGATCACAGGGGATCGAACACTGGCCTTCAAGCAAGTCCCTAGTTCTACCAGTCCAAGTAGTCGATGCCCTTATTTGTGGTGTATGTGGTTATTGTTTGGTCTTTGGTACCTAGTAACTCTCTATCACAGATGTTGGTATCCGGTATACCTGGTCAGCATCATATATATTAAACGCTGGTCTCAGGAATTCCTTGTCAATTTGGTGGATTTGTGTTAGTGTTTTGTAAGGGATGATCATATCACCTTTTTTTTCTTCTATCATCTAGTTTTGACATGTTTAATGCCTCTAGTATCTCCTCGTATTTCCTGTTTTTTCTTAATTCCAGAAGCCATTTTGTAGCATACCGTTGCATCTTTTCTAGTTTATTTATGTGCTTCTTGAGATTTGGGCACCATACAACTGCTGCATATTCCAGTTTTGGTCTTACAAAAGTCATGAACAGTTTCTTTAGCATTTCACCATCCATATAATTAAAAGCAAGTCTGAAGTTGGAAAGCGACGCATCACGCTCCTCTCACAATGTTCTTTGTGTGTTTCTGTGGCGTCAGCCTACTATCCAAAACCACCGCTAGGTCTCGTTCTATATTAGAGTTCTGTAAGTCCTTTCCACATAATTTGTAAGTTGTGTGTGATCTATTTTCTTCGATTCTACATTCCTTAACATGTCATTCTCTTCCCTTCCTCCACCACCTATCACTACCTCCACTGAGCTGCACACACACAGGCCTCTTCTAAAAAATAAAATACAATCCTTAAAGTCCATGAAATTATATTATGAAATTACAGAGCACACTGGCATAAAAATTATATGTCAGATTCGCAGACAATGAAAGGATTCGCACTTAGAACTAGTGCGTCGCCAGGCTGCAAAGTGCGTCGCTAGGCTGCATAATGCGTCGTGATCAAGGTCGGAGGGGACGCACGTTACGCCAGAGGCTAATGCTTGTAATACGTAACAATGGAGTCTGTATAATCGCCTTATGACATGGCATGCGGCTTCGCGCATCTACCAATTGACCCCGTTAAAGTCCGGAATTCCTCTGCTGTCTATTGGCTCTCTCTCTCGCGCACGCCGCCTACAGGCTATCCATTCACGAGGCTGAAGATATGAAGCACAAACCACACTTCAGGAGATGGAGAAAAGATGACGTTTCGGTCCGTCCTGTGATCGTTATCCTGTCGTGTGTGTGTGTGAGCCCCACACATACGACTTGATAACAGTCCAGGACGGATGGACACGTCGTCGCTTCTCCATGTCCTGGTGTGTGCTTCGGTCATCCTATCCTTTCTCCTTCAGACATGTGGCTTACGTCTGCCTCAAACAATATCTCCTGTTTAAGTCCAAGATCTAGAACGCCTCTACGTCAACCATAAGGCGTACGAGAGTCCTCTGAGGTTTCCTCGTTCCACCAATGTTCCCCCCGGACATGTCGAATAGAAACATATACACCTATAAAATATATATTTATACGTAACTGTGCCGGCTGGCTTGCCATAAGGTGGTCTTTTAAGACAGAGGTGGATGGGGGTCAGAGGCGAGGGATGGTGTGGTCACGACACGCAAGCCGGGACCCATCTTCACCACACCCGCAGCGTCCCCCTCGACACACCAACTGCTCAACGCCGCAGACCAGCCTGGCGTTTATACTGACCTTAATTCACACAGCAACGCGCAGTAGAAAGTGTTAAGAAGAGGAGAATGACTCCCAGCTATATATCTGAGTACTGTGGTGTGAAGATGACGCAGATATATGCGATCAAAACAGTGGGGGAGGAGCGCTCAGTAATGGTCGCCTGCGGCATTCTGCGGTGTTGTAGGAAGTTGCTCTCTGATTGTGCAGGTTACGTTGGTTGTGTTGGGGGCCCCCCGGGCGTGTTGGAGGGCCCCAGGAGACGGGGGGATGTCCTCGGGGCCCCTCCCTGACATCAGGAGCCCGCGGGAGAGCCTCAGGCGACAATTATCTCAGAGGATTGGTTCACTTTATTAGCCTGTATCATCACAGGTTGTGTGTGGGACTTCGTGGACTGCAGACGTGAAGGTGATGACATCATAGGTTGATGACATCAGGAGCTGATGAACTCGGGAATTCTAGACATCAGTGGGGGGGGGGGGGGGGGGGCTCTTGACATCAGGTATTCAACAAGGTGTTCATGCAGATTCTGTAAAAGTACCATCACGTAGAAACCTAAATTGTCCTTTATTATTGCTGGTCACTCATAAGGATCTAAACGTCTGAAGTGGTTTGGCTCAGTGCTGCACTACTGTGTCTGAGGCGACACTACTACAAGCCACCGATCTGTCACGCAACTCAAGACTGCTTCTGTGGCCAAAATATCTGAAACACACACACACACACACACACACACACACACCACTGTGTTTCCTGTATCACCTCTAGCAAAGCTCTTATAATTACTCAAAATGCCGAGTTTGGGGGTGATGTCCGTCTGCACGAGACGAATAAAGCAAACATCTTTATTTTCATCAGTTTCCCCCTTTCCCCCCAAGGAAACGTTGATATAATATTGATTTAATGTTGTTTCAACCTTGATATAATTTTGATTATTGTTTCACAGTTGATATAATATTGATTCAATGTTGTTTCAACTTTGCTACAATGTTACTCGAGCAGGTTTCTCCCGACTTGTGTTCCAGGTCACCGTCGTACGCTGAAGACTAGCTACCAGTTGCAAGCTCCGAATAATATATATATATATATATATATATATATATATATATATATATATATATATATATATATATATATATATTAGTCGTAACCCCTTGACGCTTTATCCTCATAGTTCCCTTCCCTTCCGACGCAGACTATTGGTCTAGGGAAGTTAGGGTTAGTTACGAGCTCAGTGACTTCCAAATATGCGAGAAATTTGGTCTCCCCTTAAAAATATCAGGTGATAAGAGGTTTGAATAGTTTCTGTCTATGTTGTTTTTAATATTTTTATTATCATTATTGCTGCTTTAAATAGATAATGTTTTCGCCATAGAATGATTCAAGAATGATACCTGGTATCATTCTTATCCAAATTGCAATTGTTATTACTAACAAATGACAATACACCCGCAAGTTGTATGTTCGTAAGGTGTGTGTGTATTAATGTAATGGCAAGGTAATAATGAGGAGAAAGCGCTAATCAGCATAACGGAAAACATTGGCCTCAGTACTGTCTAGAAGGCAGCCAGCCCACTGGCACTTAACTCTTTCAACAAGGAAATCAAGATTTGCTATTTATCTTGATCCCTTATTGAAGGCGGTAAGAGCCAGTCGTATTGGCTATCGCATAGGTAGCACTAGGGCCAATATGCTGTTTGTTATGCTGATGATCTAGTGACGGTCGCATCGTTCATACATGCTGTGGGAACCTTGATAGCAATGTTGACCAGACCACACACTAGAATGTGAAGGGACGACGACGTTTCGGTTCGTCCTGGACCAATCTCAAGTCTTGATAGCAATCTGTGATAGAGTGCAGAATGCAATCAAACGTTCAAAATCCCGACAAGTGTGCTGTAGTTGCCCCTAACTCACATAAGTCGTTTGTTATTGATACCAAATTAAAATTACTTAAAATCTAAAGTATTATGAAAATGATCTGCATATTATTAAAGGGCCTACTTGTTCATTTTTTTCTGGTGTTAGAACAAATATCATTATGGGTGGATTCTGTCATCTTGATATCAGGTCGAAAGTAGAGTAACTTAACAGTTTAAGCCTGTCTGGATTTGAATTATGCTGTAAATTATGCTTGTAAATGTAAATTATGCTTGTAATGTAAATTATGCTTGTAATGTAATTATGCTTGTAAATGTAAATTATGCTTGTAAATGTAAATTATGCTTGTAAATGTCAATTATGCTTGTAAATGCTGATCAAGGTACGATTAATTGTGAGTAGAGGAAATGTTTTAGACGAATGTTGGGTGTCCATCCTTTCATATGCTATCATATGTTCATTTGCTATCTCATATCAAGCCAGATGTTCACACCTCACACTTCAAGAGTCGTTCACAACGAATGATATCCTTTAAGTCTGAAGAAAATCACCCATCCAGCCAAATAAAAAATTGTCAAAAAATTCACCTAAGAATGAATAATAAATATGTATAATGACATAGCAGGTATATAGAATAAAGTAACTAGTCGAAAGAGAAAGCAGGGAAACCCGCCACCTGGACATCAGGACTTTAGAACGAGCCAGACTGTCACCAAGAAATGGCTTACTGACAGCCATTCTGAGTCCTATTGAAGTCATAAGTATGTTGTACCTGTGTGTTGGGAGTCTGATTTTGACCCGGGATATAGCCCCCTGGAATCTGTATGATTGAGAGTACTGAGGGTGAGAAACTTTATATAAATTCAATGAATAGATAATTTATATATCACCTTTAAATATGTCCTCATCGTCAGATATTTATCTTATGTTCTTATTGTTATTAGGATTTTCTCTTCGGTAAATAAGTCACTGTAAATTGATGTAAACTAACAAAACGACAATTAAAAAAAAATATGAGTAAATTATTGATTGATGAGCCCGTATAACTACATAGCATATGGAAGGGATATGAGGATAAGGAGCTGGGTTACAAGGACAAGGAGCTGGATTATGAGAACAAGGCGTTTTGATATGAGGATAAAGAGCTGGGCTATGAGGACAAGAAACATGACTTCGGCAGCAAGCAGACACCGTGTAATCTGTTCGCCTGGTCACGCATTCTCCATTTTGAAGCTTCTTCATATGTTTTCATCACTGTGCCCGTCAAATTACGACATGCTCACACGAACACACACACACACACACACACACACACACACACACACACACACACACACACACACACACACACACACACCCACCTTTGTAAATTCGTTTTCAATGATGCCTCCAACCAAGGTCGTCTGAGGCTTACAACGACCATGCAACACGTTTATGTGTGGGTTGTCGTCGTGCACTTGGAGGATATGTAGCGGGAGTTAATTACACAGTTCACCACGCAAGTGTCAAGCATTCATCTGACTGGGATTTACGTCATAATTATGGTGTTTTGTTCTCTCAAATGTTCCTCCCTGACCTATTTTAGCGCCTTGTCCTCATAGCCCAGCTCTTTGTCCTCATAGCCCAGCTCTTTGTCCTCATAGCCCAGCTCTTTGTCCTCATAGTCCCAGCTCTTTGTCCTCATAGTCCAGCTCTTTGTCCTCATAGCCCAGCTCTTTGTCCTCATAGCCCAGCTCTTTGTCCTCATAGCCCAGT
>WNGS01001312.1:59618853-59638134 GCA_020271785.1 Procambarus virginalis | reverse complement strand
AATGACAGCATCAGAACAACTAGACTACCCCCATCTAGTTGTTTGTGCATTTTGAGGCTTGACAATTTTGGATTCTTGTAGATATGTCATCTTGATGTATTTTCCATGATGATGTAGCTTTCTGCTATAATGATTACATCCACTTTTAAATATGAGGTTAAGTGATTAAAAGTAAATCATATGTTTGTATTTCAAAATCCTTTAAATATCCTTTTAAAGAAAACTTTATATTTATAAAAGTTATTTTACTTGACCTCGTATACTTTGTCAATCGCCCATTACCGTATACAACACAGTAGGCCTACGGAATAAATCCTCTTTAGCTAGCATTGTCTCATGATAATGCTGCAAGAAGATTCTTGATTTTTACAATTACAATGTGTATGAATCTATTGGAGAGAATGTTTGTGTTCTACCTAATAATATTACAAAGAACACTACCTAATAATAATATATTTAGTTGTTAGAATATTTATGAGGATGAGTTGGGGAGATATATGTACATGATTTAATGCCTACTGGACTTATTGACGGTGGCACAACTGAGAATTTATTTTCTGATTTGCTACATTACTATTTACTAAGAGTGTTATTTATGGTAATGAAGTTGAAGTCAAACTTCCACCCACTGATTGTTTTTTGTAATACATTGTTGATTATATTGAACTCATAAAATACAAAATTAAATATTATACTGTACAGTACTATATTCAGTAATATAGTGTAGTAAGTATATTTAAAAACTATGCAAAAAACATGAAATGGTACTTAATTAGTTGTTACAGAATATGTAACACTAATACACAAAGCAATACACAAAGGCCACTAATACACAAAGCAATTTGAGCTTTGAACAAGTTGAATTGAATGTCACTGAATTTTAAATCATAGTCCTCCATGATTCAGTTAAAGTCAAAGACATGTTAATGTAAGTCTTGCTAAATTCAGGATTAACTTTTTCCTCCTTATGAATTGTGAGACATTTTCTATTCTTAGAAATGCAAGGACAGTTTAGCAGGAGGGATGCTGGTAACATTGTAGAGAATTATATAAGCGGTAGCTTCAGGCTGCTTTCACAGCTGTTACATTATATGTGTATTTTGACGGGACTCTCAGATCTGTAGATTTTATGTCGGTAAACTCGGTGTATTTGATAATGTTTCTGTGTTATTTGTGACAACAACTTTAGGATTATCAAACCATAGTTGGTCAGTGTTTATTTTTGATACTTTTGGACGTTTAGACTCGTGCCCTCGGTAACTATCTTGAATTTCCGAGATCTCGCCAAATTTACCCTCGGGCTTCAAGAGGGACTATGGCGCCGGGCAATGTTTCTCTGAGCATCGTAAGTTTTGTATTTGTCATGAAGCTCTGACATTTCTCCAAACTCGCCTTCAGGTTTGAGTTTACCACTGTGACGTTTGGCAATATTTCTCTTTGTTTCCTTTTCTCTATAACTGTCTTTAACTTCAGTGATCTCACTGAAATCACCTTCGGGCCTTAGTTTAGCTGTGTGACGTTTAGCTATGTTTCGCTGAGGGTCGTGGTTTGTATATTTATCATGTAGCTCTGACGTCCCACCAAAGATGCCTTCGGGCTTTAGTTTGGCACTGTGACGCTTAGCAATATTTCTCTGCGTCTCTAAATTTCTGTACTTGTCTCGTATTTCTGTGATTTCACCAAACTGACCTTCAGGTTTTAGATTTGCTGAATGTTTCTTTGCTATATTTCTGTGAGTTTCTAGGGCCTGGTATTTGTCATGAACTTCTGAAGTCTCACCAAAATCACCTTCAGGTTTGAGGTTTGCAGAATGTTTCTTGGCAATATTTCTGTGTGGTTCCATGGCCTTAAATTTGTCATGAACTTCCGATGTTTCACCAAAGTCACCTTCAGGCCGGAGATTTGCTGAATGTTTTTTTGCAATGTTCCTATGCGTTTCAAGGGCTTGGTATTTATCGTGAACTTCTGAAGTTTCACCAAAGTCACCTTCAGGCCGGAGGTTTGCTGAATGTTTTTTTGCAATGTTCCTATGCGTTTCAAGGGCTTGGTATTTATCGTGAACTTCTGAAGTTTCACCAAAGTCACCTTCAGGCCGAAGATTTGCAGAATGTTTCTTGGCAATATTACGGTGAGTTTCCAAGGCCTTGAATTTGTCATGAACTTCTGAAGTCTCGCCAAAATCACCTTCAGGTTTGAGGTTTGCTGAATGTTTCTTGGCAATATTTCTGTGTGGCTCCAAGGCCTTAAATTTGTCATGAACTTCTGATGTTTCACCAAAATCACCTTCAGGCCGCAGGTTTGCTGAATGTTTTTTTGCAATGTTCCTTTGCGTTTCAAGGGCTTGATATTTATCATGAACTTCTGAAGTTTCACCAAAGTCACCTTCAGGTTTGAGGTTTGCCGAATGTTTTTTTGCTATATTTCGGTGTGGTTCCAAGGCCTTGAATTTGTCATGAATTTCTGATGTTTCACCAAAGTCACCTTCAGGCCGCAGGTTTGCTGAATGTTTCTTTGCAATATTACGGTGAGTTTCCAAGGCCTTGAATTTGTCATGAACTTCTGAAGTCTCGCCAAAATCACCTTCAGGCCGGAGGTTTGCTGAATGTTTTTTTGCAATGTTCCTATGCGTTTCAAGGGCTTGGTATTTATCATGAATTTCTGAAGTTTCACCAAAGTCACCTTCAGGCCGGAGGCTTGCTGAATGTTTCTTGGCAATATTACGGTGTGGCTCCAAGGCCTTGAATTTGTCATGAATTTCCGATGTTCCACCAAAGTCTCCTTCAGGCCGCAGGTTTGCTGAATGCTTCTTTGCAATGTTCCTATGTGTTTCAAGGGCTTGGTATTTATCGTGAACTTCTGAAGTTTCACCAAAGTCACCTTCAGGTTTTAGGTTTGCCGAATGTTTTTTTGCAATATTTCGATGTGGTTCTAAGGCCTTGAATTTGTCACGAATTTCTGATGTTTCACCAAAGTCACCTTCCGGCCGCAAGTTTGCTGAATGTTTCTTGGCAATATTTCGATGTGGTTCTAAGGCCTTGAATTTATCATGAATTTCTGATGTTTCACCAAAGTCACCTTCTGGCCGCAGGTTTGCCGAATGTTTTTTTGCAATATTTCGATGTGGTTCCATGGCCTTGAATTTGTCACGAATTTCTGATGTTTCACCAAAGTCACCTTCAGGGCGCAGGTTTGCTGAATGCTTCTTTGCAATGTTCCTATGCGTTTCAAGGGCTTGGTATTTATCGTGAACTTCTGAAGTTTCACCAAAGTCACCTTCAGGTTTTAGGTTTGCCGAATGTTTCTTTGCAATATTTCGGTGTGGTTCCAAGGCCTTGAATTTGTCGTGGACTTCTGATGTTTCACCAAAATCACCTTCAGGCCGCAGGTTTGCTGAATGCTTCTTTGCAATGTTCCTACGTGTTTCAAGGGCTTGGTATTTATCATGAACTTCTGAAGTTTCACCAAAATCACCTTCAGGTTTGAGGCTTGCTAAATGTTTCTTTGCAATATTTCGGTGTGGTTCCAAGGCCTTGAATTTGTCATGGACTTCTGATGTTTCACCAAAGGCACCTTCAGGTTTAAGGTTTGCAGAATGTTTTTTTGCAATGTTCCTATGAGTTTCCAAGGCCTTGAATTTATCATGGATTTCTGACGTTTCCCCAAATTGACCTTCAGGCCTAATGTTAGCAGAATGTTTCTTTGCAATATTTCGATGACTTTCCAGTGGTCGGTATTTGTCTCGAATCTCTGACATTTCTCCAAACTGGCCCTCTGGCTTTAAGCTTGACCTGTGTTTTGGTGCGATAACTCTTTGTGTCTCAAACTGTCGGTACTTGTCTTTAATTTCTGATGTTTCTCCAAACTGCCCTTCTGGACGAATATTTGCCTGATGTTTAGGGGCAATGTTGCGATGAATACCGAGATCTCGATACATGTCATGAACCTCACTCCTTTGCCCAAAACTTCCCTCGGATCGTAAATTTGCTTCAATCATATTGACTTTTGGCAGTTTAGACTGAAATTCTGTATAATTATTTTGAGATACAGAAGGCTTTCCAGCTGCAATGAGATTTGTTTTCTGTCTCCAGATGACTGGCCTCTCCACTGGGAATTCACGGAATTTGTCTTTGACTTCACTTTTTTCTCCAAAGGTCCCGTTGGACTTTAAGTTGTCTGGGATCCTGTAAGAGAAGCGATGCTGGCCTCCAAAAATGTGGAACATGGAATTGTTCTCTGATGTGTTTCCAAAATTCCCTTCACTCTGCTGACTAGTGCGTATTCTTTGTCCTTCGAGTCTGGAAGGATCGGTAGGTTGATAACTGTCTTGAACTTCACTTATAGTAGAAAGCTTTCTTGCACTCTTTAGACTATCATACATTGTACTACAGGTACCCTTAAGATTTTTGGTCTAGGAACTTGTCCTGGACCTTAAATTTCTCACTTAAGTCCCATTGATGATCGAGATTGTCCTTGATTATATTCACTGCAAGACTTATAACATTGTGAGTTATATTTATGTTTAACTCCTGCTGTGTTAAAATTTATATTTTGCAATAAGCTGTATGTAATCAATTTTTATTTGTCCTGTACTTAAGTTACAGTTGTAAGCTCAACTTTGTAACAGAGTATCACATCTCTATTTTGCAGCACGCCACTTGGCCCTCTTTTCTCCAAACTCAATTCTGTATTCTGTGTCTTTATCAAGATTTCCCTCTGTTGAGAGATTTGCACCCTGTTTCTGAACTACAGGACGCTGGGTGGTAAACTTGCGGTGTTTGTCTTGCTTCTCGGTTACTTCACCAAAATCTCCTTGTTGTTGCAGATTATCTATGTATTTGATCTCTTTACGTCTTTGAGCTTCCTTTTTATCAAATTCCTTGTCATATTCTGTATCCTTTGAGAAACTGCCCTCAGTTCCTAGATTAGCTCCTTGGCGATAAACTGTAGGGCGTTGGGTGTCAAACTTGCGGTGCTTGTCTTGTGTTTCTGTTACTTCACCAAAGTTTCCTTCTTGTTGCAGATTATCTTTGTACTTTATCTCCTTACGTTTCTGGGCATCCTTTTTAGCAAACTCTTTGTCGTATTCTGTGTCTTTTGAGAATTTGCCCTCAGTTGCTAGATTTGCTCCTTGGCGATAAACTGTAGGGCGTTGAGTGTCAAATTTGCGGTGTTTATCCTGCGTTTCTGTCACCTCACCAAAGTCTCCCTGAGGTTTCAAGTTGTCTGTTCTTCTTTGGGCAGTGCGTTTATCAGGATCTTTATTGTGGTACTGTTTGGCGTATTCTGTATCATCTAAAAAATCCCCCTCAGTTGAAAGGTTTGCTCCCTGTTTCTGAACTATTGGGCGCTGGGTATTATATTTGCGATGTTTGTCTTGAGTCTCAGTCACTTCACCAAAATCTCCCTCTTGATGCAAATTATCTTTATATTTTATCTCCTTACGTTTCTGGGCATCCTTTTTAGCAAATTCCTTGTCGTATTCTGTGTCTTTTGAGAAGCTGCCCTCAGTTGCTAAATTAGCTCCTTGGCGATAAACTGTAGGACGTTGGGTGTCAAACTTGCGGTGCTTGTCTTGTGTTTCTGTTACTTCACCAAAATTACCTTCTTGTTGCAGATTATCTTTGTACTTTATCTCCTTACGTTTCTGGGCGTCCTTTTTAGCAAACTCTTTGTCGTATTCTGTGTCTTTTGAGAAGCTGCCCTCAGTTGCTAAATTAGCTCCTTGGCGATAAACTGTAGGACGTTGGGTGTCAAACTTGCGGTGCTTGTCTTGTGTTTCTGTTACTTCACCAAAATTACCTTCTTGTTGCAGATTATCTTTGTACTTTATCTCCTTACGTTTCTGGGCGTCCTTTTTAGCAAACTCTTTGTCGTATTCTGTGTCTTTTGAGAAGCTGCCCTCAGTTGCTAATTAGCTCCTTGGCGATAAACTGTAGGACGTTGGGTGTCAAACTTGCGGTGCTTGTCTTGTGTTTCTGTTACTTCACCAAAATTACCTTCTTGTTGCAGATTATCTTTGTACTTTATCTCCTTACGTTTCTGGGCGTCCTTTTTAGCAAACTCTTTGTCATATTCTGTATCATTTGAGAAATTTCCCTCAGTTGCTAGATTTGCTCCTTGTCGATAAACAGTAGGGCGTTGAGTGTCAAACTTGCGGTGCTTGTCTTGTGTTTCTGTTACTTCACCAAAATTACCTTCTTGTTGCAGATTATCTTTGTATTTTATCTCCTTACGTTTCTTAGCATCCTTTTTAGCAAACTCCTTGTCATATTCTGTATCATTTGAGAAATTTCCCTCAGTTGCTAGATTTGCTCCTTGTCGATAAACAGTAGGACGTTGGGTGTCAAACTTGCGGTGCTTGTCTTGTGTTTCTGTTACTTCACCAAAATTACCTTCTTGTTGCAGATTATCTTTGTACTTTATCTCCTTACGTTTCTGGGCGTCCTTTTTAGCAAACTCTTTGTCGTATTCTGTGTCTTTTGAGAAGCTGCCCTCAGTTGCTAAATTAGCTCCTTGGCGATAAACTGTAGGACGTTGGGTGTCAAACTTGCGGTGCTTGTCTTGTGTTTCTGTTACTTCACCAAAATTACCTTCTTGTTGCAGATTATCTTTGTACTTTATCTCCTTACGTTCTGGGCGTCCTTTTTAGCAAACTCTTTGTCATATTCTGTGTCTTTTGAGAAGCTGCCCTCAGTTGCTAAATTAGCTCCTTGGCGATAAACTGTAGGACGTTGGGTGTCAAACTTGCGGTGCTTGTCTTGTGTTTCTGTTACTTCACCAAATTACCTTCTTGTTGCAGATTATCTTTGTACTTTATCTCCTTACGTTTCTTAGCATCCTTTTTAGCAAACTCTTTGTCATATTCTGTATCATTTGAGAAATTTCCCTCAGTTGCTAGATTTGCTCCTTGTCGATAAACAGTAGGACGTTGAGTGTCAAACTTGCGGTGTTTATCCTGTGTTTCTGTTACTTCACCAAAGTTTCCTTCTTGTTGCAGATTATCTTTGTACTTTATCTCTTTTCGTCTTTGGGCATCCTTTTTAGCAAACTCTTTGTCATATTCTGTGTCATTTGAGAATTTTCCCTCAGTAGCTAGATTAGCTCCTTGGCGATAAACTACAGGACGTTGAGTGTCAAACTTGCGGTGTTTATCCTGCGTTTCTGTCACCTCACCAAACTCCCCATCTTGCTTAAGATGATCACTTGCTCTCTGTCCTTTAGTTTGTCTGTCTACATATTTCTTATAGTATTCTGCTTCATATTCAGTATCTTCTTCAAAGTTCCCTTCATTGCTTAGGTTTGCTCCCTGCCTCAGCACTACTGGCCGGTGGGATTGGAATTGTTGATGTTGAGCGTGTGTTTCAGTGAGCTCGCCAAAGTCACCTTCAGGGGCAAGGTGGGATCCGTGCTTGTATATAGTCGGGCGAGAGGTTGTGTTGCTTTGGTACTGGCCCTGGTGCTCTGTTTCTCCTTCTAAAAAGCCTTCTGTACCAAGATTGTCCTTCTTGCGTCCAATCTGAAATATTATAATAATATGTCTCTAAGTACTACATAGAAGCCTGCAATATGAAAAATAATTGGTGCATTAATCTTAAATCACATGAGGTAGTGGGACAAAAGTTTGGAACACAAAAATATCTATGAAAAAAATACACAAGATTAATTGTCCATCATTTTAGGGTTTGCTATGAAGCAACATGGATAAATAGATGAAAAATGAGTTAAATGAAGTAGAATTCATAGTTGACACAAAAATAATTTGATTTTTGTATGAATAATAAAGATAATAATAACTAAATGTAATGGACAATAAAATTGTAGTAAGACAGCTTAAAGTGCTTAATACTTTTGAATACAGCAGCAAATAACTGGTTTAGATATTGAAATTATAGATTAGGGAATAAGTTAGGTAATTGACAGTGCCACGGTTTTTAAATAATACTACTGTATACATAAGAACATGATACAGGAAATGCATATTAAATAAAACCACTAATATGCAAAGCATTTTGTAGGTAAGTTAATCTTCTGGTTGTTCTGGTATCTTAAAGTTGGAAAGGATATTTTGAAGGTCATATTGTCAATATGACAGCTGTGATGTATATCATTATGTTCCACATACAAATCTTGCATTTGTCAAAAATGTATTTAATAACTTTTGCCAGAATTTTGACCATTTGAGAAGTTTTTATACATTCATTTAAAAGGGTTCGATAATCTTTTTTGTTTCCCAATTATCCATTGAGCATTGTTGTATTATCTACTTCATGAGGTTATATTCTTTTGATTTGGGGTTTTTCAGTGTCTCTCTTCAGCCTTCTCCATCTATTCTAGCTAGGTGTGATTCTTTGGCTTTGTGGAGGGGTTCATTGGTGATTCATGCTTGTTTTGTCTGGCTGGGGATTCTTATACACTGTCTTGTCGCAGCTCTGTCGCTACAGTACTTGAATCCTATTTAATGCGAGATATTCGTATGGCTGTGTTGTTTGTTGATCACTTAGCTCTGGTCTCTTGTTCCAGGGCTTGGATGTACCAGGTAATCTGGTGTTAATTTCCAGACTGTGGTATCAGATTTGCCTCCTCTCTCCTCACAGTAAACCCAGACCGATTTCTTCCCTTTTGGGGTATTGAAAGCTACCGCTGCTTCTTGGTGGCAATTTAGCTTGGGAAGATACTGAGGGGCCCCTCCAAAAAAACAGAGTTAAATATAATGAAATGTTTCTTCTAGGTAGTTTCCTCTGTAGCTGTCCATCTCCACCCACACAGTTCTACTGTGATATTTGGAGGATAATTTATAATAATAATTCATTGTGTTTGGGGGACAGGCAGCTAGTGTGTGTTTATACACGTTAGTCTTATATCGAGGTAAGGTCGAATTACTGACCCTGCCCAGGATGCAACCCCACAACAAGCTGACTAACTCCTGAGTACCTACTTACTGCTAGGTGAACAGGTGCATTAGGTAGTAGGAAATGTGCCCAACCATTTCTATTCTGCCCAGGATTTGAACCCATAATTCTCGATTGTGTGTCGAGAACAAACCTGACTGTACTACCAGGATGGACATTAGGTGGTGCAACAATGACTGGGGTAGTGTCCCAAGAAAACTGGTGGCCAGTGCTGCTACTTGGAGGAGTGCAGAAGTGATGGACCAGTGGTTCCTGAATTTACCCAAGGGCCATTATGTATCTAGTGGCCTTGATGGGGACAGGAAACTGGCAGCTTGTCAAAGGCCTCCCCCTTAATTTTCCTGACAATTTTTTCTAACTGGATTTTGAATGGCAGTACAGCACAGCAATGTCTTTGCATTTATGGCTTTAGCAGGTAGGCAGTTCTATGAATTTAAAACCCTATGGGTTTAAGTGCATCTACTTTCTGTTCTACAGTGTGGTTTGAACTTGAAGCTGTTGCCCTTGTGTGCATTACACTGGACCTGTTAATTTGTTAATCCAAACCACCTCTTCTTTTGAAGAAGAGGTTTGGATTAACATCATTCAACTTATTCAATATTTTAAAGGTCTCAATGAGATTATGCCTGCCATGTCTGGTTAGTCATTTGTTAGTCCTGTGGCCTGCAACCATTCAGCTTTGTAAATTCCTTTGTGAGCCCCCCCATGCCAAGAGGACTGTATCCTAAGCAGTGAGCATTCATCTACAAAAATACATTTATTATGCTAGAAAAAGTTCAATGCAGACTTCAGAGTGATCCAAATCATTCCAAAACCTGGTTAACTCGTCATACCAGAAAAGATTTATGGCCACAGGACTAACAACTTTTATTTAGTAAATAATTATAATACTGTACAGTATACTGATTTTTGTATTTGACACACAAGAAAGACACAATTGGTTCTATGTCCTGAATTTACCTGAATTATATACTCATGCAAAGCAATAAACAAAGATAGTGTTTTTAGCTAGTCTTAAAGCTGAAAAAGTTAGTTTTTTTTATTGTTAAGAATTTGTAGTGATTTGCAATTTTATGTATCTTTTCCATTGTCGGTGACAGGAAGCCTGTTCGGCTTATCTAGGTCACTCCTCCCCCTTCCCTCAGCACCCCAAAGGCCAACTACTACTGCCCTTCCCCAGGATTCAACTCATACCAGCTGCTTATTATTGGGTAACTCCTAATTACTAGGTGAACAGTGGCATCAGGTGAAATGAAACATTCCCAAATGTTTCTATCCTGTTATGGGATATTGAAACACTTGGAACCTTTCAGTTGTGACCCAACTATACTGAGTCCCAGTGATCACATGTTGGGTAAATGATGTTACTTCAACATTGCTCTAGCATGTTTGGTTCACTGGGCTACCACACTATAGAACAACATTTAAACAGTGCTTAATCTAGTGAGTATGGTATACCAGACAACTTATTGTCTCCTAAGACTTTTACAACATTCAAGTTGTACTAATAGGGTCTTTTAGTAAAGATGGCTTCAATACTTGACTTGTAATCAGGGATCCTGGATTCGATTCTTGGGTGGGGCAGAAATGGTTGGGCATATTTCGCTTCCCCTAATGTCTCCGTTTACTTAGCATAAAGGATATATATAGAAACTGGCAGCATTATATATATATATATATATATATATATATAAATATATATATATATATATATATATATATATATATATATATATATATATATACTGTGTATATATATGTTGTACCTAGTAGGCCAAGAAGTGCATTCTGGCTACTAGGTACGACATATATGGCCACTGCTTTACATGGGAAAGCAGAGGAATTTCTGATGGGAAAAAAGGCACTTGCACAGCGTGTTCCGCAGGCGCTGTGCGGGCAATACAGGTGGCATATAAAAGGAATTTTTATTTTTTATTGTTGCCGCCAGAGGCGGCTAGTTTATTGTGCACCTCATACTCATCCTGTGAGTGGTAGCGCAAAAAGCATTACAGAGGGCACAAAAAGTCTTTATCAGACCTCAATCTTAGATTATTACATAATTTAATTTATCCTTCACACCTTGGAAGTGGGGTCCTGCCCTCACTCTTGTTCCTGCCACAGACCGCTTCGCATTTGTTATGCACATTTACATATACACATTTCTATGTTATGCATTTGTCAAGTACTCACTTAGAGCCGCCTTATTTACATGTTCTGCAGAAATTACTTACTTGTATTCTACTACTTAATAAATAAGCCCCCATACTGTTGGTGTCTTTTTTTCTCCCTGATCAGAATATTATATATATATATATATATATATATATATATATATATATATATATATATATATATATATATATATATATATATATATATATACACACGGGCTTCCTGTCCCCCGACAACGGGAATTATAAGACATTAATCCAGATCATAGGGGACATGGGACAGTAGTTTCAAGCTCATCAAGCCTAAAGTGTTTAAAACGACAATAAGAATTTTTTTTAGACCCGTAGGGTATCCGGGGGAGTCTAGTTCGCCTCAGGGAACCCTGACAAGTACAGCCTTCCAACGTTTTAGTGGCTTTACAAGAACGTAAGAACTCTTGTAAATATAAATACAACAAAAACAACACAATTTTCACTCGCCTTATTTCTGTAGTTGCTGTCGTATCCCTTGTAGGCGGATTTGACTTCACTAATCCCATCAAACTCGCCCTCTTGCTTGAGGTTGGATCCTGGCCTGAAGGGAGCCGGCCGCTCGTATGCGTAGAGAGGATTGTAACTCAAGTACCCACCGGATGGATCGTAATTTTCGTCGTTCGGGTCTAAGGCCTCGTTGTTTGGGTCGTAATATTGGCCTTCAGGATCGTAGTATTGGTTATCAGGGTCGTAATATTGGCTATTAGGATCGTAGCCTTGGTTACTGGGGTCGTATCCCTGGTAACTAGGGTCGTAACCCTGGTTGTTGGGGTCGTAACCCTGGTTGCTGGGGTCGTAACCCTGGTTGCTGGGGTCGTAACCCTGATGGTGGGGTTGAAGCCCTCGTAGAAGTCGTCGTCAGCGGCCTCGTAGGTTGGATTGTTATAGTAATCCTGATTACCGGTTGCCCTGTCGGCAAAAATAAAAATATTACTGTACAATAATATGACATATCTGAATTAAAATACAACTGCAAATTATTATCTAGCTCTCATAATGATTCTTACAAAATCAGAACCTTTCTTGTGCTGATCTAAATTTTTGCGACGGCTTCTGCCTGTGAAACTGGTGCTCTTCTATCTTCCATATAATTTGAACAAGTTGATGCAACTTTCACAAGTCATACTTCTGCCAATGTTGCAATAAACAATATTCTGGAACTAACCATTCTTTTGGGGGATTAAGACAGACCTTAACATTAACACAGTCCTCAATATCGAAAATGAAAGACTGCTTCACTTCGCAATTGCAGGTTTTGAAGAGCATCCCACGAACAGAACAGGAGTACTAATATACTTTTCTTTCTCTTCACGGATACTTTCCAGAATTTGCAATTGTGAATAGAATAGTTTCTTTTTGTCGGGAGCAGAAAGTCTGTTTAACCTCGTATTATCGTCATACGAGGTATTTCTCGGTTAACGACCGCCTCCCAAGATGGAACATCTTGGGAGGCGGTCGTTGACCGAGAAATCAGGAGTAAACCAGACCTCCCATCAGGAGTAAAGAAATGTACCCAAAAATCTCACCGGACCGAAATAGTTGAGTACATTTTCTTCATCTGATATCGTTGTTCACTTTTCAGAAACAGGTACAATGGAGTCAGGGAACTGTTGTGGGGTTGGATCCTGGGGAAGGTCAATAATTAGACCTAGGCAGGGGGAGAGGGACCTCTTTCATCCAAAAGACATTCTTTTATCAAAATATTCAAGTTGTCAACAGCTGGACTTAATACAGATCAAAATAGTTAATTATCGGAAGACATCAAATTAACTTGATATCAGCACATACCAATCGGTCGTAAAACAATAAAAAGTTACTACTTACGAGTATTGAGGATAGTTGTAGGTACTGGCGTACTCGTTCCCCTGAGAGTACTCGATGGGGTAGTTCGCAGTCGGCTGGTAGGAACGTGTAGTTGACCCGTCACCGTAGCGACTGTGGGGGAGATGAGGTGGTGGTAGTAGGTGGAGCAGAACATGGGTGGTTAGTGGGGGGAGCTATGGGAGAAGAGGAGGTGGAAGAGGATATATATATATATATATATATATATATATATATATATATATATATATAATATATATATATATATATATATATATATATATATATATATATATATGAGATGTTCCATGTTTATAAGAAGTTCCAGGAAGGAACGAAACATTCTGCATATAATACATCATATATATTGCTGTGTTTTATTCTCCTAAACCCCAAACTGACAATGAATTTCAGTAACCTAATCACCCCACTCGACGCTGATGCAAAGAAGATTATCAGACGCATCGATGCCTGAACAACAAAATCAACAATGTGTTGACTATCAACTAAATATGCATAAAGAAACGCTGCAACGTTGCACCAATATAATATACAGGGTGCCCCAGAATGAGCTGTTTCTATGAAATCGATCGATTTTTTTCAGAAACCTACCTAATATCCTGTTTTTACTTATGATGCAAAAATAGATATATAAATCATAAGGCAAATCTTTATTGCAAAATTTCAACGTATGCTCCGTCTGTACCAGCAAGCTGCTGTGGTTCCAGAAACTGCTGGAGCATATTAAGGTAGTCGGTTACATGCAGATTTTGTTATGCAAGCCCCTTGGGAATCTCCTCCAGCAGACTAAGATTATTGTTATTGAAGGAAAAAAGAACCAGACAAATCCTCATCTGCTACGTAACATTGCACAGATGCATATAGGAGCAAACATGACATCCGACAGCTTCACTTACTTCACCGATGGACCAGTAGACCAGCAGGGACAAGAAACCGGAGCTGCAGTTAAAGCAGGAAACTCTGTAAATAGTTGGAGGCTCTCAAATGGGTGTTCGACTTTATAAACAGAGATTCTAGCCATTCAAAAGGCTTTGGAACATGCTCTTGCTGAACACCGACAACATGTTATCATACATACAGATTCGAGAACCGCCATGGAAACCTTGCAACAAGAACACATATGTGATAACATACATCTGATCACAAATGTCATATCATTAATGCAAACACTCAAACGACAAGGCCGACGGGTACTTATCAACTGGGTGCCAAGTCATGTGGGAATAATAGGAAATGACATTGCAGACGAAGCAGCAAAACTTGCACCTAAGAGAAGAAATGTAGACATTTACATACCACAGAGTCTATCACAGATTAAGAAAGTAATTAGAAACAGAGCAATGCAAAAGATGTACAGTGACCACAACACAGCAGTTGCAACATCAGGATTTGCAGGTTGGTACAAGAATTCAACCAACTACGAACCACTTAGTTTGATGAAAGGGAGCAGTAGAGCAACAGAAGCACACTTACATCGCATCAGGCTTGGATACCCATGTGCATGGGAAATAGGCTTACAGGTTCCGGAAGATGAGAGGAAATGTCAGCACTGTGGAGAAATGCCCGACAGACCACTGGAACAATATCTAACACAGTGCACAGTTACAAACCCATTAAGATTTCAACTTAGATTCAACAGAGCAAAAGAGTTGTTAAACACATATGGCAAAATCTTACTTGAAGCGACCATACGAGTCATAAATACTCATACTCTGCACAAGTAAAACAGAAACAAGCAACACTTAGTGGGCCAGCCAGAGGCTTAGGGCCCACGCAGGAATATCCCTGCCCCCCCCCCCAAAAAAAAAGGTAGTCGGTACCTGTTACAGATGTTTCCTGAAATAAAAATGGGCCCGAAATTTAGTATTTATTTATAACTTATTTAATTTTAATGAGACATAAATTTAAATAATTTAGACATTTTTAAATTTACAACATACAGTAAACTTGCTAAACATGAGCTAAAAAAAAAAAAAAGTCCGATTTCATAGAAATAGCTTATTTTTGGACACCATATAAATGTATAAGAAAATGCAAACATTTCCCTGAAAGAAAGGCGAACAAACTATATATGGACTGTGATGCATATACATACACCCAGTAAATCGTTGAAGATTTGTGTATACTTAACCAAAAATAAAAAATATCTGTGGGTGGCGCATTGTACACGTACACTCGTTTGTTTTGAAGGCCACATTTTGGAAGAATTCTGAGTAGTAGAAGCAAGAAATGTTAGTCCTACGGCTGATGCCATCTAGGGGCAGAAAATAACACTATCACCGGGCCAACAGAAGTCCATAAGGCGGGTTGTTGTGCTGAAGGTCGCATTCCCATGCTTCGATTTCATTGGAAGAAACTCTGTGTTGACATTCACCTCAGTAGCCAATCACAGGAAATAATCAGCTCATAGCTCCGCCCAATTAATGACTCCATCTCAAACGTTTAACATTGCCTTCATGCTGATTATTTATATCGTACTGATTTAACTCCGATTTTTACTTACAATTATATTACAATTTTTTTTAGAAATACCTAAATAAAGGATTTAACAGTTGTTAAAAAAGAATGTTGCATCATGGCTGGTATGATGCCCCGCCCACTCATATTAAATTTAGTGTTTAATTTTGTCACCAGATGGAACTACTTGTCAGGTACGACCGATACAGTGATGATGTCACATGTTAGGTGGCCTAGCTATTAATTTATAGAAATTGCTATATCCAATAACATTTCATTATTACATATATGCAAATTATATATTAGTCTTCAGTAAAATGCACATTTTGAATATATCAGGGATAAAACACTAAGTCATAAGTAAGGTTAATGATCTTAACACTGGAGCTTAGAGGGCGGAGCCTCTACTTGATCCTTGCCTGTGATTGGCTGTTGAGGATGTCAACACAAAGTTTCTACCAATGCACTGCGAGCGCGGGAACGCAACCTTCACAACAACCCGCCTTATGGGCTGCTGTTGGCCTGTTGATAGTGTGATTTGAGGTCCCTAGATGGCACCAGCATATTTTCTATGGCTCTATTCACCTTAAAGTTCTTCCAAAACACGCTGGGCGGAGTTTGGAAACATACATCACGGATGCTACATAGCCTCGCCTTCTGAAGTTGTTTCAGAAAACACACACATCATCAATATATATTTCTGAGTTCATTATTATTTAATTTTAAAATTTTGTTGTGCTTTTCAATTTTGTGGGTAAAGTGCTCGCTTTTCTGCTCGACATATATCTCTCTCTTCATGTGAATTTTCTTTAGTTTGTACTCCTTCTTATGCTCTCATATATCCAATTAATACATATATACAAGAATTATCACAAATATATATGCGATTGTAGTGTGGAAGACAGTATGTAGTGACTTCATGCAAGTCATCAGTAAAGTCACAATAATGTAAGTTGAAACTTGTAACTCTGGGGACAACAAGTTCAAGTTCAAGTATGTTTATTGAGATAAGCAAGAAATACATCTCAAAGGGATAGAGGAGCTTAGGCTATTTCTACCCCCTAGGGACAACAGGCTGTGTGTACGCCGAGAGGTGTCGCCCTCTTCTCTGTGAGTTTACACAGAGTTTATACTATGTGTTAACACGGAGAGTTTACAATGTGTTTACACGGAGAGTTTACAGTGTGTGTTTACACGGAGAGCTTACACTGTGTGTTTACACGGAGAGTTTACACTGTGTTTACATGAGAGTGTACGT
This sequence comes from Procambarus virginalis, assembly GCA_020271785.1. NCBI lineage: Eukaryota > Metazoa > Arthropoda > Malacostraca > Decapoda > Cambaridae > Procambarus > Procambarus virginalis. The sequence continues at coordinate 59,621,464 of WNGS01001312.1, read as the reverse complement.
TGTAAGCGTTGTAAGTAGACAAGTAGCGGGTAAACTGTATTTCCAGACGGCCAAACTATGCTCGAGTAAAGTAGGATAATAATCATCATTAACGTTTTCAATGTAGTTTCAACGTTATCAGCGTAGGATGAGCATTATAATTGTAGGATTAACGTAAGATAATTATAAACATTGGGAATAATGTGAGTAATTATAAAGGTAGGATAAATGTAAGATAATTATAAACGTAGGATTAATGTAAGATAATTATAAACGTAGGATAATGTAAGATAATATAAACGTAGGATTAATTGTAAAATAATTATAAACGTAGGATTAAACGTATCATAACATTATCAACGTAAGACCAGTGATATCAACGTAGGATGATATCATTAATTACGACATTATAAACGTTAATGTTACGTCAACGTCGTTTGCCCAAATATGTCTGGGAATACCCACCCACACGGCTGTCACCACGCTTGCTATATGAGGTACTAAGGGCCGCGGTGGTTCTATGCCCTAGTTCCTCGGTCACTAAGCCACGCTCTTTGTTTACGGTATAACTGGGCCATAGATGCGTTGCCTTGACACAGACAGGAAGCTCGGGTTATCGATTCCTTTTTTAGATATACGGCGCTTCACCCGTTGTAAGTTACATTGTGCATAAGATATGTTGACCAGACCACACACTAGATGGTGAAGGGACGACGACGTTTCGGTCCGTCCTGGACCATTCTCAAGTCTATTGTGACTCGACTCATGGCCTGCATGTGCATAAGATAGGTTCGGCAATAGATTTTAAAACCTAATCAAACTCAGCGCAAACCCAAGCCAACCTAAACCCAACGGAACCTAACATAACTGAAGTAAACGAATACATCCTAACTTAACGATTCAAAAGTTTTAACAGAAAACGAGTTCATCGACCCGTCTTGTGTAGGATTTGACAATACAAAAGTACACCGTTTCAACGGGGTAGGTTCAGAGACAAACGCAAAATTTCCCGCTCTCTACGGTATCGCTACTTTTTATGTACACCAACCCAACCAATTCGACCCGACCAAACCTCAGGATGGATATGGGGCCCCACTACTACTCATAGGATAGGTATGGGGTCCGACTACTACCCGCAGGATGGGTATGGGCACACTACCACTTGCATGATGGGTATGGGGCTCCACTACCACCCATAGGATGGGTATGGGATCCCACTACCATCCGCAGGGTGGATATGGGCCCCACCACCACCGTAGGATGGGTATGGAGCCCCACTAGAACCCACAGGATGGGTATGAGATCCCACTACTACGCGCAGGATGGGTATGGGGCCCCCTTCCACTCGCAGGATGGGTATGGGGCCCCACTTCCACTCGAGGATGGGTATGTTTTGCTCTTATTGTGTATTAAAGACTATATCAGTACCGGCGCTCCAGCTCAGATTCTATAATAAAGTAGTGTATACCTTTCATCATTATCACTGAAATATTGTACATCATTTGCTATATTTCTTGAACATTTCATATATGTTCATACCAAACGAGAAGTGAACTGTTACCCCATAGCACCTACAAATAACTTTGAATTATTTTAAGCAAGCCCGAAACGCTTTCTTACTAATGCATTTATTAAATATTTATGAATCTATTGATTCAACTACTGTATCATGTTCTGAATAATTCGTAATAAAATTGTTATTATATAATAAGGAAATACAATCCTTAGGAATGAAAATCAGTCCACGATTAAATTTGTGTAAACACACATATATATATGCAGTGTAAGTTGAATAGTTTTATATGTATGTACTGAGGTTTGGCAAGCCATGTGTTATATACTGATCAGTAGGCAATTCGAATATGTTCCGTCCGTGGGAGAATTTTCAACTTCAAGAATATCCTCGATGAATTGAAATACAATCTGTCCAGTGAAGAACATTTAGGAATGTTCGACATAGGGGTTATCTTGAGGTATATTGAGATGATTCGGGGCTTAGTGACTGCGGCTCGGTCCTCGACCAGGCCTCCACCCCCAGGAAGCAGCCCGTAACAGCTGTCTAACTCCCAGGTACCTATTTGCTGCTAGGTAACAGGTGAAAGAAACATTTTGCCCATTTGTCTCCGCCTCCACGGGGATCGAACCCGGAACTCAGGACTACAAATCTGAAGCGTAGTATTCTGGATACAAATTACATATCGAGAACTTGTTATTAGAAAGTGATTTTGAAATCAGTCTTGGTGTATATTGGTATATTTTCGCACCAATGTGGATTTTTTATTTTAGATTATGTAAACAATTCAATATCAGGAAACATAATTTTGCTAACCAATCTCACGAAAACCAGTAATTGAGCTGCTGCGGGTCAATTATTAATTAGTTTTCAGGGATTTCCTTCGTGGATGACAAGAGTAATTGACAACCCACCATTTTCGTCCTGGGGATTTTGTGAGCGAGCGTCAGCAGTGTAACTAGACTGTTGTTGAATGCAACCTGAGGCGTCACGGCTGCCAGTTACAGAAACCGTGGCGATGGTTTGTGTGTCATGTGTCTGAGGGAGTTATGTTGGTCGTTAGGACGCGACGTGGACACGGTACAGCCTCTTGTTGTGGTGGTGCTGAGGCCTTGTTTC
>WNGS01001312.1:59596216-59604379 GCA_020271785.1 Procambarus virginalis | reverse complement strand
GGCGGGCGCTGGGCGGGCGTGGTGTGGGGTGGCAGGATGGCCGAGGAGGTCGGGTGGCTGAAGACGGGGGTGGCCGGGTGCCCCGAGAGGGTTACGTGATTTGGGGGGTGGGCAGGGGTGGGTGGGGGTGAGGAGACCGGCACCTCTCGGCTTGTGGGTGACGGTACACACTTTGGGGTATGGGGGGGGTTGACATAACATATTTGTAATATTTCGTGTTATATCACTGTACTATATCATACACTTGTAATGTGGCTCACTGTGGGCTCAATGCACTTAAAACACTATAGCTTTTTCCTGAGAGCCGAGGTATCTATTTTTCATGGATATTTTCATTAACACTTACACACGGTTCACCCCCCCCCCCCTCGTCTGCCCGCACAACAAACCCCCCTTAACCCCCCCCCCCCACCATAGCTTGTGAGAGCTTGTGTGGCCCTCACTGCACTTAAGATGATTCCACACTGCCAATCCACCTGTTTCATTGTTTTGGTTGTGATGGTTCATGTTGCGATATATATATATATATATATATATATATATATATATATATATATATATATATATAAACTATAAACTGAAAACTCACATCCCAGAAATGACTCGAACCCATACTGTCAGGAGCACTCTGCAACTGATGTACAGGACCCCTTATCCACTCGACCATCACGACCAGACAAAAGAGGATGGTAGCTGAGGCTAATTCCCCATCCCCCTGCCGGCACTCTGATGGTAATCTTGGGCATGGTATTTTATCAAATCACCTCATTCTTTGGGGCACACGTGAGGAACACAAATGCGAACAGGCCTGAACGGTTTCCAGGCATATATGCAACTGAAAACTCACACCCCAGAAGTGACTCGAACCCATACTGCCATCGAACCCATACTGAACACAAATGCTTCACATTTGTGTTCCTCACGTGTGCCCCAAAGAATGAGGTGATTTGATAAAATACCATGCCCAAGATTACCAACAGAGTGCCGGCGGGGGGATGGGCAATTAGCCTCGGCTACCATCCTCTTTGTCTGGTCGTGTTGGTCGAGTGGTTAAGGGATCCTGTACATCAGATGCATTGCTTCTGGCAGTATGGGTTTGAGTCACTTGTGGGGTGTGAGTTTTCAGTTATATATATATATATATATATATATATATATATATATGTATATATTGTAGTTATATATACGTAGTTATATATATATATATATATATATATATATATATATGTAGTTATATGTATGTAGTTATATATATATATGTATGTAGTTATATATATATGTATGTAGTTATATATATATATATGTATATATATATATATATATATATATATATAATATATATATATATATCTATATATATCTATATATATATCTTTGTGTGTGTGTGTGTGTGTGTGTGTGTAAAGAGTATATATACCAACAGCCTGAAAGAAGGGAACACAGAGCATTCAGAGAACAACTTGTCATTTAACATTGAATACAAATGAGTGTTCACTTCTCTATCACCCCCCTTTTATATTGTACACTTTATTATACAAGGTTTTACAGTTACATATCTCATTGTTTACATAAAGAGATCATCAAAAGGAAATAAAGGGAAATTTGTTTCCTTGAGGCTGTAGATTTCTTCAAACTCCTCCGACGCCGGGCAGGAACCGAGGATGCAGCGATCATTCCCCCTCTGGATCACTACACTGAGGCGCTGGAAGAGAAAACTTGCCGCTCTAGAGTTTCTGGTAGTGTCAATGAGCCTGGAACCAAGATCCTTAAGAGACCTTCTTGCGCTCTCTCCCCATGGACCTAGGGTCTCAGAACCTAATTGAACGAAGTTGTACCGGTTATCTATTTCCCTGTACTTGGTCACTTTCTTTGTGTGTCACTGCAGGTCCTGCTTGGCCGACACAGAGGTCAATGTATGTGGTTGCCAGGGTGGATAAGTGTAGTCCCACGCCATCTGTCTGCCACCCTTCCAGGGGCGTAGTGTGATTCCATCTGGTCGGCCGACAAAGATAGCGGAATGGAATTGTTCATTAGATTGCGGGGTTCTCTTTCTCCGCTGGACACTGAGAAGAGGCAAGGCTCCTTTTAATGATGTCATTGAGTTCGTCGTGTCTAGAATGCCAACCGCCAGATTTTCCGCAGTGCAGACCATACAGTCCATATTCGTGTGCCTCTGCCTTGCCGCAAATACAATTTGGAGGCTTTGTGAAGCAGTCCTGAAGCATTTTGGTTGGCGGCCTGTGTGAGCGCCATGTTGAGCTTCTGTGAGTGAGCGTCCTCAAGTCAGAGATTACGGGGTTTGTTTGGGAAGAAATTGATGGAATTTCGAGGCTGGAGGAGTGTCCAGATGGTTGAGATCAAAGTATTTAGTCTATGTAGCAGGACCAAACAAGGTGTGGAACGTATTAGCACTTGAAGGGATCGTGCGAGGGCGTCAGTGGGGGACTCGGCGCCGAGAACCCCCATTGAGAGGGCGATGGGGGGGGGGGGGGAGAGTAAAAGGTGCAGTTGTCACAATGAGAGAAGTAGCTGCTCCAGGTGATGAGGTGGTCACCACTGGGGGCTTGGGGCTCAACACTACCACAGAGGAGGGAGGGGAACAGAAGTGGGTGGTTGGGAGAGTGACAGGAGTAGCTTAGTCTGGACCCAATATAGCGGGGGCTACAGAGTCCGGTCTTCCAACACAGTCCAACTCGGGGGCTTGGTCGCCCACCCCACGAGCCTCGGAAGTTATAAGGGGATAATTCAGCGGCATAGAAACGAGGAGGTAATAATTTCATTCACGAATGAGCCCCCATACCCACCATGGAGCCATAATTAGAAGATAGGACACCAAACAAGAGACAAGCCTGGACCCCCAATGGGTGCATCGTGCGTATTCGCCCCGCAATCGCCACATTAAGAACCGTCAGTCTGTCGAGATCGGGTTCAGCAACGAAGGGAGGATTGACAATAAAAGGGTCCCCTCGCTCACAACGTTGGGTGCCACAGTTCTACGCGTGAGAGAGTATGCCTCCCCAAACACCCAGGCGTCAAAACAGAAGATGTCCGAAAGAATAATCAAGACTCCCAAAAGGTCAGCGGGAAAGATAATGAAAAAGGAGAAGAGGGGGGGGGGGGGAAGAAAAACGAAACACAAAGAAGAGGAAATAGTGAGCAGCATAATTAGTGAAGACGGCAGCAGGAGTACAAGGCTCCAAAAGGACAGAGGACCGTCCCAGGGAGCATCACACCCCCGCAGCCGTCTACCAAGTCGACTCACGACCAGGTTGGAGAGGGAGGGGAGATGTTCTCAGGAAGGCGCCGCCACAGTCATGTTCTCAGGAAGGCGCCGCCACAGTCATGTTCTCAGGAAGGCGCCGCCACAGTCATGTTCTCAGGAAGGCGCCGCCACAGTCATGTTCTCAGGAAGGCGCCACCACAGTCATGTTCTCAGGAAGGCGCCGCCACAGTCATGTTCTCAGGAAGGCGCCGCCACAGTCATGTTCTCAGTAAGGCGCCGCCACAGTCATGTTCTCAGGAAGGCGCCGCCACAGTCATGTTCTCAGGAAGGCGCCGCCACAGTCATGTTCTCAGGAAGGCGCCGCCACAGTCATGTTCTCAGGAAGGCGCCGCCACAGTCATGTTCTCCACCCCCGGCCCTCCCCACCCCCGGCCCGCAGCTCACAACGGTGCAGTATCTCGAAAGATTTCCTTATCTTTCCACCACACAAACAATATCGGGGACCGAGCTGTTGAATGTGAGCACTCGACTGTGTCGTGTGTGTGTGTGTGTGTGTGTGTGTGTGTGTGTGTGTGTGTGTGTGTGTGTGTGTGTGTGTGTGTGTGTTGTGTGTGTACTCACGTAATTGTGCTTGCGGGGTTGAGCTTTGGCTCTTTGGTCCCGCCTCTCAATCGTCAATCAACTGGTGTACAGATTCCTGAGCCTACTGGGCTCTATCATATCTACATTTGAAACTGTGTGTGTGTGTGTGTGTGTGTGTGTGTGTGTGTGTGTGTGTGTGTGTGTGTGTGTGTGTGTGTGTGTGTGTGTGTGTGTGTGTGTGTGTGTGTGTTACTATTTGTGTCTGCAGAATCGAGCAGACACCGCCAAGTTCAACTCAACATTAAACACCATTCAGAGCTCTTAACGGGGTGAGAATAGCTTGAGCTACCTCATCCCTTTGTGTGTATTTTACATCAATAAACTTATTTCAATTTCATTTCAGAGCTCTTTGATCTTGCCTTTCTAACCAATTTATGAGTCAGCAACTTCCTCTATTATATCTACTACTATATTTATCTCTTAACGCACGAGCGCACACACACACACACCCAGGAAGCTGCCCGTAGCAGCTGTATAACTCCCAGGAACCTGTTTACTGTCAAGTGAACAGAAGCATCGGGGTGAAACAAACTCTGCTCATTTGTTTTCGCCTCCGCCGGGAATCGAACCCGGGTCATTAGGACTACAACCCCAGAGCGCTGTCCACTCAGCCCCCGAGGTGTGTGTGTACTCATATTTGTACTCACTTATTTGTCCCTGCAGGCTCGAACTTTAGCTCTTGGAACCCCGCTTTTCTAGCCGCTGACTGCCTAATACAAAGGCTCCTGTCGTATTCCTCTAACATGTCTTATTTTGATATTATGTATGGAATTTGATTCTGCACCTTGGTCATTTAGTTCATTACATTGTTCAACTAATACCGTAAAAAACTTCTAACATTTGATTCTCAAGTTTCCATTTATGCCCTCTCGTTCCATTGGTGTTCATTTGAACATTTACATTATTTAAATTTTGCCCCGAGGGGAGAGTATTGGGCAGTGACACTCATCCTGTGAGTGGACACACCCCCATAGTGACAGTATTGGGCAGCGCCACTCATCCTGTGAGTGGACACACCGCCATAGTGACAGTATTGGGCAGCGCCACTCATCCTGTGAGTGGACGCACCGCCATAGTGACAGTATTGGGCAGCGCCACTCATCCTGTGAGTGGACACACCGCCATAGTGACAGTATTGGGCAGCGTCACTCATCCTGTGAGTGGACACACCGCCTATAGTGACAGTATTGGGCAGCGCCACTCATCCTGTGAGTGGACACACCGCCATAGTGACAGTATTGGGCAGCGACACTCATCCTGTGAGTGGACGACACCGCCATAGTGACAGTATTGGGCAGCGTCACTCATCCTGTGAGTGGACGCACCGCCATAGTGACAGTATTGGGCAGCGCCACTCATCCTGTGAGTGGACACACCACCATAGTGACAGTATTGGGCAGCGTCACTCATCCTGTGAGTGGACACCGCCATAGTGACAGTATTGGGCAGCGCCACTCATCCTGTGAGTGGACACACCACCATAGTGACAGTATGGGCAGCGTCACTCATCCTGTGAGTGGACGCACCGCCATAGTGACAGTATTGGGCAGCGCCACTCATCCTGTGAGTGGACGCACCGCCATAGTGACAGTATTGGGCAGCGCCACTCATCCTGTGAGTGGACACACCGCCATAGTGACAGTATTGGCAGCGACACTCATCCTGTGAGTGGACACACCGCCATAGTGACAGTATTGGGCAGTGAACTCATCCTGTGAGTGGACACACCGCCATAGTGACAGTATTGGGCAGCGTCACTCATCCTGTGAGTGGACACACCGCCATAGTGACAGTAGTGGGCAGCGCCACTCATCCTGTGAGTGGACACACCACCATAGTGACAGTATTGGGCAGCGTCACTCATCCTGTGAGTGGACACCGCCATAGTGACAGTATTGGGCAGCGCCACTCATCCTGTGAGTGGACACACCACCATAGTGACAGTACTGGGCAGCGTCACTCATCCTGTGAGTGGACACACCGCCATAGTGACAGTATTGGGCAGCGCCACTCATCCTGTGAGTGGACGCACCGCCATAGTGACAGTATTGGGCAGCGCCACTCATCCTGTGAGTGGACACACCGTCATAGTGACAGTATTGGGCAGCGCCACTCATCCTGTGAGTGGACACACCGTCATAGTGACAGTATTGGGCAGCGCCACTCATCCTGTGAGTGGACACACCGTCATAGTGACAGTATTGGCAGCGCCACTCATCCTGTGTTGGACACACCGCCATAGTGACAGTATTGGGCAGCGCCACTCATCCTGTGAGTGGACACACCGCCATAGTGACAGTATTGGGCAGCGCCACTCATCCTGTGAGTGGACACACCGCCATAGTGACAGTATTGGCAGCGCCACTCATCCTGTGAGTGGACACACCGCCATAGTGACAGTATTGGGCAGCGCCACTCATCCTGTGAGTGGACACACCGCCATAGTGACAGTATTGGGCAGCGCCACTCATCCTGTGAGTGGACACACCGCCATAGTGACAGTATTGGGCAGCGCCACTCATCCTGTGAGTGGACACACCGCCATAGTGACAGTATTGGGCAGCGCCACTCATCCTGTGAGTGGACACACCGCCATAGTGACAGTATTGGGCAGCGCCACTCATCCTGTGAGTGGACACACCGCCATAGTGACAGTATTGGGCAGCGCCACTCATCCTGTGAGTGGACACACCGCCATAGTGACAGTATTGGGCAACGCCACTCATCCTGTGAGTGGACACACCGCCATAGTGACAGTATTGGGCAGCGCCACTCATCTTGTGAGTGGACACACCGCCATAGTGACAGTATTGGGCAGCGCCACTCATCCTGTGAGTGGACACACCGCCATAGCAGCATGTACAACACTCCCCAATAGGAAGAAAACCCCTGGGTGTTGTTCATCCTGTCACTTGTACCCAGACACAGCTGGGACTTGCTTAACTGTCTCAAGTGAACAGCTCCTCAAACAAGAAGATTAACATCTGTCAACTCTTAAAAGCTTACGTTATCTTGCGGGTGCAAAATGGGGGAATCTTTTAAGAACAGTATCAATATTTGACAAATAATGTTTTCCTAACTCAAACAATGTAGGTTTATATTCTACACATGTTTCTGATGTCCTCAGGTGTTCAATCACGTAGATAGTGGTCAAGGCGGTTTGTCCCTCTATATTTTAGTAACCCCTCAGTATTTTATATGCCTCTATCATGTCTCCTCTCTCTTTTACTCTAATGACGTCACGTCTAAATATTTTAGCCTTTCTGGTGTAATTCTTTGTCTTTCGTTATACCCAATCCTTCACAATTCCGGGATGAACATTGTTGAAATTTCTGAACATTACATAATTTCCTTGTGTATTGTTGTTAGTTTAGATTCCGCTACTCAGAACAAAAGTTCCAAGTAGCACGGGCTATGGTGAGCCCGTAGTGGACTTACTGGCACAGGAGCGGGCTATGGTGAGCCCGTAGTGGACTTACCTGGCACAGGAGCGGGCTATGGTGAGCCCGTAGTGTGTATACCTGGCACAGGAGCGGGCTATGGTGACCCGTAGTGGTCTTACCTGGCACAGGAGCGGGCTATGGTGAGCCCGTAGTGGTCTTACCTGGCACAGGAGCGGGCTATGGTGAGCCCGTAGTGGACTTACCTGGCACAGGAGCGGGCTATGGTGAGCCCGTAGTGGACTTACCTGGCACAGGAGCGGGCTATGTGAGCCCGTAGTGGACTTACCTGGCACAGGAGCGGGCTATGGTGAGCCGTAGTGGACTTACCGGCACAGGAGCGGGCTATGGTGAGNAACTTGAATATCAGAATTTTAAATCAATAAGCATTTCCCGAAAGGTCAACTGAGCACCCCACACATTAACCAGGCCTCAAGGCAGTCATCAATGTTAACTGCACTGCCTAATATCGAACAATTTTTTTCACACGTAATATCTACTCGTCTATAAGTGGTTTACTGGTGGTCCATCACTACATATTGGTACTTTCCGCCAAACAGTTACGTGCTATCATTTCATGAGGATGGATTGCTTGTATAGACATTACCCGGGATGAAGCGTTAATGGCAACTAAGGTCAATGTGGCAACACTGGGGCACACCCGGTCACCGCTGGAGGCAGTCAGGTCACGGCTGGAGGCAGTCAGGTCACGGGTACTTGTTGTTGTTGTTGTTGAACTACCCGTGAACGTTGTTGTTGGTGCTGTGACGTTGGTCATAAGAATTATCGTTGTCTCTCCACTGTTCCTTTCTTGTTATTCTATACGATCTTGCCTTCCTTCTGAACTTCCTTTACCCT
>WNGS01001312.1:59583716-59591216 GCA_020271785.1 Procambarus virginalis | reverse complement strand
TGGACATTGATTCTTTATTTATTTGTTGTTACTCCAGCGTGTTTCTAGTGGACACAATATCCAAGAGCGGCGTTGGTTCAACTTTGAATCAACGATAATTTAGCGCCAATTCAGTATTAATGACGTTGAATTGGCGTTGCTCACTGGCTTTTACCCGCATATTTTTCGCAATAATTAATTGCGTGAAGTGTTTATATAGCCAAGTACCTGTATATAGAACTTTCATCCTAACAGTGAACCAACACCTGACACCCAAAGATCACCATACTCAGTCATCTTGTCCAATACAGATGATAAGTCTAATTCTATCAGTTTTCTAATTCTAATCTATCTATTTCAACAATAGGCAGTCCCCGTGGTGTAGTGCTAACACACTCGCCTGGCGTTTCGCGAGCACTTTGTCCTGGGTTCGTATCCTGGCCGGGGAGGATTTACTGGGCATCAATCAATCGTCAATCCTCTGTTTACGAAACAATAAAATAGGTACCAGGTTGTTAAACGATTTGCCAGGTCGTATTCCGGGGGGAAATTAGGATCAGGGACCTGCCCGAAACGCTAATCGTGCTGGTGGCTGTACAAGAATGCAAGAACTCTTGTATATATAAATAAAAAAAGAATAATGAACTTTCTTCTCATGCTGCAGGCACTGGATTTACACAAGGATCCCTAGTTACGTTTTCTTCCATGTTATACCCTCCCCCCCCTACCAACAGTCACTTACGTCATCAAAACACATTTTGTTCGTTCGTTTCTTGGGATTTTTTTTTATATATATACATTAACCTTGGAGGGTACGGGAGGTGTAGTTTTGTAACCGGTTTGGCTAGCCACGAGCGGTTCATACCACTTTGTATTTCTTTATCAGTCCCTATATGTGGGTCCTGTACCGAAGTGGGCTACGTTCTCAACTCACAATCAGGATCCACTCGAGGAACCCGGCCGTGGGCCTCGCTAGTCCTACGTACAGGCATCCTCTCCTCCGACAACGGGAATTAATTGATGATTGATGAAGATTAAGCCACCCAAAAGGTGGCACGGGCATGAATAGCCCGTAAGTGGTGGCCCTTTTGAGCCATTACCAGTATCAAGAGCTGATACTGGAGATCTGTGGAGGAACGGGAATTAATTATATCTTGCCTTATATATATGTGTGTTCCCAAGGCCTGAGTCTCCCAGTACCCAAGTGAATGAAATGTTGATTTCCACGACTGTGTGGTAACACACACACATCTTAGAGAATTTGAAGGTGAGGAAAGTTGAGTTATAATGTAACAGCCACAACAACGCTTGTATGCTCTGGGGTATATATGGAGCTATAGACCTAATCTTTCCTACGGGAGACAACTCCTGTCACGCAGGGTGCAGCCGCACCTCCACAGATCTCCAGTATCATCTATTGATATTGGTAATGGCTCAAAAGAGCCACCACTTACGGGCTATTCATGCCCGTGCTACCTTTTGGGTGGCTTAATCTTCATCAATCATCAATCTAATCTTTCCAGAGGTCACGACCTCTCCGCAGGGTGCAGTCGCATCTCCACAGATCTCCAGTGTCAGGTAATGATACTGGAGATCAGTGATAATGGTTCCAAAGGGTCTGATGATAATGGCTCCAAAGGGCCACCACTTGACGGGCTATTCATGCCCGTGCCACCTTTTGGGTGGCTTAATCTTCTTCAATCAATAATCTTTCCATAGACACTGTTAGGGAAGCACGGTTGCTCATTTGCCTGGTTGATACCTGGTTGATGGGGTTCTGGGAGTTCTTCTACTCCCCAAGCCCGGCCCGAGGCCAGGCTTGACTTGTGAGAGTTTGGTCCACCAGGCTGTTGCTTGGAGCGGCCCGCAGGCCCACATACCCACCACAGCCCGGTTGGTCCGGCACTCCTTGCCTATCTTCATATTAATTATTAATACACAACGAGTATAGTGGGTTGTCTGTCGTCGACTCCCAGGTAAGACACAATTGGGCTCATTTGCGTTTACCTGATGCATCTGTTCACCTAGCAATAAATAGGAATCGGGGAGTTAGGCTGTTGTGGGATGCATTCTGGGGAAGTAGTTGGTCATGGGAGACCTGTCCTCAAAAACGGGAAACCATCAAGTTCAATTCAAGTTCAAGTAACTTTACTAAGAAAAGGAAGTACATCTCAGAAGTACATTTTCGCAAGATTCATCAAGGCTCTACGTATTCACTAACGAAACCAGTGCATCTTTCTTCAATCATGTCGATTTAATTTGCAGTAATTAAACAGTTTATGAGCTCCGAGGCCCCTTACGAGGTTATCTATAACAATAATAATCTTGGGTTGTGAAAGTTCTGGAACTCGCAAACTTTGCAATAAATACAGACTAAGCTGCCATCATCATCATCCTCATCATCATCATCGAGGAAAGATGAACAGGTTTCGTAAATGAACAGGCAAATGGTTGAGGTATCCTGGCCAGGGTGTTTGCCGACCTTGAGGCGCATCACAATGTCGGACGAGCTGATAATAACACGGACTAGGCTCTGAAAGAGAGTCTAGCAGTTTGCGCTAGCACGCAGCCTGCTAGCTGGGAGCACGTTCCGCTTCTATTAGCGAGGGGGTAAGGTTAGGTTAGGTTAGGTTAGGTTAGCCTAACCTAACATATCATATTTGTTCATTACTAACGTATTGCCAGGAAGCTTTGTGAAGCTTGTGGTAATTAGACGGACCTGCTGGGGGCACGTTCCGCTTCTATTAGCGAGGGGGTAAGCGTCCTTACAAGATGGTTTGCCGGATTGACAAAGTGTTTGTATAAAAGTCTATATTTTTAAATATATGGTGTTTGTTATTTTCTATTTTTATATATTTACGTGAATGGTAAAACACTGCTGTAATTTAAGATCCAAATAGATAAAATTATCAAGACAAATGGAGGGGACCTTTGACAAGCCACCGGTTGTCTGTCCTCGTCGAGGTCACTAGAGAGATAGTGGCTCGCAGGTGAATTCAGGTTTATTGTTGACCCCCTTCCCCTCTACACACAAACACACACATATGACTGTGCAGGATATGATGGATTATGTCACCCAGAAGTGCCAGATGCTGCAGATAAGTTTATCCCGGTCGAAAAGGAGAAAAACGAAAAACAACAGAAGAATCCATGGTTCTACCAGGAATGTAAGGTAGCGAAGCAATTGAGTAAAAAACATGGAGAAACTACAGGAATAACAGAACAGCAGAGAGCAGGGAGAGATGCCAGAGGGCCAGGAATGAGTACCTCAGAGTGAGGAGGGAAGCAGAGAGACAGTATGAAAATGACATGGCGAGTAAAGCTAAGACTCAACCAAAAATTGCTCCACAGCCACATCAGGAGGAAAACAGCAGTGAAGGAACAAGTGATGAAACTGAGAAAAGGGGAGAACAGATACACCGAGAATAACATGAAGGTGTGTGAAGAGCTCAACAGGAGATTCCAGGAGGTTTTCACAGAAGAACAAGGAGAAGGCCATGCACTAAATGAGGCAAACCAAGCAACCTTGGAGGAACTTGACCTCACCAGTGATGAGGTCAAAAGGAATCTGTTGGAGCTAAATGTGACAAAGGCCTGGCAGAATCTCACCGTGGATACTAAAAGAAGGTGCAGAGGCACTAAGTGTGCCACTCTATATGGTGTATAACAGGTCACTGGAAACAGGAGACCTACCGGAGTTGGAAGACAGCTAATGTAGTCCCAATATACAAAAAGGGTGACAGCCAAGAGGCACTGAACTATAAGCCAGTTTCCCTAACTTGTATACCATGCAAGATGATGGAGAAGATCGTGAGGAAAAGGCTCGTAGAGCATCTGGAGGGAAATAGTTTTGTGACACAACACCAACATGGGTTCAGAGATGGTAAATCGTGCCTCACAGGTTTAATAGAATTCTATGACCAAGCAACAAAAATTAGGCAAGAAAGAGAAGGGTGGGTAGATTGCATTTTCTTGGACTGTCAGAAAGCATAAAAGGCTGTTACAAAAGTTGGAGCAACAGGCAGGAGTAAAAGGTAATGTGTTCCAGTGGATAAGGGAGTATCTAAGCAACAGGAAACAGCGAGTAACTGTGAGGGGAGAGACATCAGAGTGGCGAGATGTCACCAGCGGAATCCCACAGGGCTCTGAACTTGGACTCATCCTGTTTCTAATATATGTAAACGATCTTCCAGAGGGTATAGACTCATTCCTCTCAATGTTTGCTGGTGATGCAAAAATTATGAGAAGAATCAAGACAGATGAAGATAGACAGAGACTACAGGACGACCTGGACAAGCTGGAGGAATGGTCTAGAAAATGGCTGCTAAAGTTCAACTCAGGAAAGTGTAAAGTAATGAAATTAGGCGAAGGAGCAGAAGGCTGAACACAAGGTACCATCTGGGAGGTGAAATGCTGCAAGAGTCAAATAGAGAGAAAGATCTGGGGGTTGATATCACACCGAACCTGTCCACAGAAGCCCACATCAAAAGGATATCATCAGCGGCATATGCTAGGTTGGCCAACGTAAGAACTGCCTTTAGAAACCTGTGTAAGGAATCGTTCAGAACCCTGTATACCACTTATGTCAGACCAATCCTGGAATATGCAGCTACTGCCTGGAGTCCATATCTAGTTAAACACAAGACAAAGTAAGAGAAGATTCAGCGGTATGTCACCAGACTTGTCCCGGAACTGAGAGGCATGAGCTACGAGGAAAGGCTGAAAGAGCTGAACCTCACGTCCCTGGGAAACAGAAGAGTAAGGGGAGACATGATAACCACCTACAAAATTCCCAGGGGAATTGACAGGGTGGATAAAGACAAACTCTTCAGCACGGGTGGAACACGAACAAGGGGACACAGGTGGAAAAGTACGCAGATGAGCCAAAGAGACGTTAGAAAGATTTTTTCAGTGTCAGATTTAGTTAGTAAATGGAATGCACTAGGCAGTGATGTGGTGGAGGCTGACTCCATACACAGTTTCAATTATAGATATGACAGAGCCCAGTAGGCTCAGGAATCTGTACACCAGTTGATTGACAGTTGAGAGGCGGGACCAGATACAAGGTATCATTTGGGAGATGAAATACTTCAAGAGTCAGAGAGAGAGAAAGACCTGGGGGTTGATATCACGCCAGACCTGTCCCCTGAAGCTCATATCAAGAGGATAACATCAGCAGCATATGCCAGGTTGGCTAACATAAGAACGGCCTTTAGAAACTTGTGTAAGGAATCTTTCAGAACATTATATACCACATATGTCAGACCAATCCTGGAGTATGCGGCTCCAGCATGGAGTCCCTATCTAGTCAAGCATAAGACTAAACTGGAAAAGGTTCAAAGGTTTGCCACCAGACTAGTACCCGAGCTGAGAGGTATGAGCTACGAGGAGCGACTGCAGGAATTAAACCTCACTTCGTTGGAAGACAGAAGAGTTAGGGGGGACATGATCACCACATTCAAGATTCTCAGGGGAATCGACAGGGTTGATAAAGACAGGCTGTTTAACACAAGGGGCACACGCACTAGGGGACACAGGTGGAAGCTGAGTGCCCAAATGAGCCACAGAGATATTAGAAAGAACTTTTTTAGTGTCAGAGTGGTTGACAAATGGAATGCATTAGGAAGCGATGTGGTGGAGGCTGACTCCATACACAGTTTCAAGTGTAGATATGATAGAGCCCATTAGGCTCAGGAAACTGTACACCTGTTGATTGACGGTTGAGAGGCGGGACCAAAGAGCCAGAGCTCAACCCCCGCAAGCACAACTAGGTGAGTACAACTAGGTGAGTACACACACACACACACACACACAACACCGAATGCATGACAAAAACCCGGATTGAATGGGGAACTTGTGAGTAACTGCCCCCCCCCCCCCCGCCCTGTTGACCCAGCAGCAATTGGAGACCTTGGGAATAAAACCGATTGACGGATAATTTCGAATAATACATCGTATTTTGACGTCAAAATCCCCCCCCCTCCCCCCAACTTCAAAATATGATGTAAATCATATTGCGCATCGCGAAATTGACGGACTCTGAAAAAGTTTTCTATTAGCGACTTCCCGTTTTCTCTTCTGGCTCCTCGTTTAGGTTCGGGCAATTGAATACACCAGTTTAGTAACGTCATGTGACCGCTCTAGAGGATGATGGGGTGTATATGAGGACGCCGGCTGTTGACGCAAGCATTTGACGCAAGCATTTGACGCAAGCATTTGGGAAGCTCTGCCATTGTGTTTATCAAGTGGAAAATTGCTCTCGTCGCCCCTTCAACCAGGAGGTTAGAGGTCTGTACGTACGTACGCTGGTCTGGTATCAGTGCCGTGCATGTGTTGGAGCCTGCGACGTGCACGCTCAAGAGTGATATAGGGCTACTCAAGAAATATTAGAAGGTTGTAGAGTGAGGCGGCAGCAGAAGGCAGCAAGTTGCAGCAGCAGAAGAAGGCAGCAGTTGCAGCAGAAGGTAGCAGGTTACAGCAGCAGCTACAGCAGAAGATAACAGGTTACAGCAGCAGAAGCAGTGTCACGATTACCACTACCCAAGACATTTATCCCAGGCAAGAAACTTTCCCAAACCTTCATTCAATCCTTCATTAAGTCATAAAGCCTTCAATCCTCATTAAGTCACAAAGCCTTCAATCCTTCATTAAGTCACAAAGCCTTCAATCCTTCATTAAGTCATAAAGCCTTCAATCCTTCATTAAGTCATAAAGCCTTCAATCCTTCATTAAGTCATAAAGCTTCAATTTGTTTCTTTGCTGAGCTCATCTCATTTGTTAATCTAAGTACTGAATAATGTTTTGAAGAGGATTGTATATGAATACCAAAGGATCCCAGTTATTATTATATATTCTCTGTTTCTTAGGCGTTTTAATGCCAGTCACCTGATGTAGATATCTTATCAGGTAGAAAGCGCTGGTTCATGAGTATTAATAGAATATGTGGGATATATATATATATATATATATATATATATATATATATATATATATATATATATATATATATATATATATATATATAATATAAAGGGGTGCAATTGTAGGGGCCAATATCTTCGATAAAGGGAACACAGCATTCAGAAAAACTTGCCATTTGTCTGAATACGTATAAGTGTTCACTTCTCCTACCAC
Source organism: Procambarus virginalis (assembly GCA_020271785.1). Classification (NCBI taxonomy): domain Eukaryota; kingdom Metazoa; phylum Arthropoda; class Malacostraca; order Decapoda; family Cambaridae; genus Procambarus; species Procambarus virginalis. The sequence goes on along the minus strand of WNGS01001312.1, from coordinate 59,584,103 downwards.
CCCCTTTTTTATATGTTGTACACTTTATTATACAAGGTTATACAATTACATATCTGACTGTTTACAAAAAGTGAACTGTAAGAGGAAATAAGGGGAAATTTGTTTCCTGGAGACTGTAGATTTCTTCGAACGCTTCCGACGTCGGGCAGGAACCGAGGATGCAGCGGGCATTCCCCCTCTGGATCGCGACACTGAGGCGCTGAAAGAGAAAACTTGCCGCTCTAGGGGGCTCTTGTAGTGTCGATGAGCCTAGAACCAAGATCCTTAAGAACCTTCTTGCAATCTCTCCCCATGGACCTAGGGTCTCAGATCCATTTGGAAGGAAGTTGTTCAAGTGATCTATTTCCCTGTACTTGGTTGACTTGTTTCTTTCTCTGTGTGTCATCG